>BPLR01016804.1:0-19038 GCA_021605095.1 Caerostris extrusa
TAACACAATATCATTAATCTAAGATCTATTTAAATGTTATTTAAAATTTAGATATCATACTATTATATTTGACATGAAAATCCAAACAAATACTTAATGTAGTGAAAAAAAGTATTTTTGTAAAGTACCAAAATTTCCTGCTAATTGAAAGTACAAAAATGGAAAGGAGCCTAATGGAACTTTAAAAATACACCGATTATTTTAAACCAATACGATATAAAATATTACATCAATCTATCATCCTGATATCATTTGTATTTCTTCCACGTCATATCCACCCCAGTTGTCCTTTTCACGAAGCACCGTAAAAGTTTCTTAATGGAATCTGTATTGAAATCTTCAAGTTTTTGTTTCTTTCTGCAAAGCACCGGCTATTCCTCTTCAAATATCTCGCATAAATTTCGGGCTTGAAATTTCTTTTTAATATTCTTTTTTCAGGAAAGGATTATGAAATTACTAATGTATGAGACTCGGCTATTTCAATTTCGATACATTTAAAGATTTTTTAAAAATCCCTTTATGTATTCAGATAAACACTAGTTTTAGATGATTAACGGACAAATCAGATAAAATGATATTTCAAGCATAAAAACAAATAAATTTCCTCGAAAATTCAATTATATACACTCAAGAGCTAAAATATTATGAACACCTGTCAATAACGAATTGGCCCACCTTTGGCGCGCAACACAGCTTCAACCCCCTTGACGTGGATTAATACCACCACTTAATACCAGTTAAATATCACTTCCCCTGATCACGTGCTTTCCACGTCATCCCGGAGAGTTCATTGCAAAATGTAAGGGTGGTCATAATGTCTTGGCTCTTGAGTGTATGTTAAAAATTGATGTATTTGAATAAAATATGTAATAGTATATATACCTCACCACTTTTTAAAAATACAAACAACTTAAGAAAAGTATAATTCATAAACATTTATATATATATACTTAAAGAATTATATATTTAAATGTAGATATATATGCTTGTTGTGTATTAAATAAAATTTATCAATAATAGATATTTAAACGGCATAAACAAATTTAGAAGACAGTTTAATATATTTTGAAACATTTTTGTGTAATGCACATTTTCCTCTATCGTCTGCCTACGTTACTATGGTAACCAAATAGCAAATTTATAATTTATTATGCAAAGTTAGAAATTTGATTTATACTGTCATGTGTTAATTTAGTGAAACGTTGAAATTTTTTCAAATATAATTAAGATATTTTTTATTCTTAAAGTTAAGATATTGTGTTATTATTTAACTGAGATATATTTAAATGTTATTAAATGTAGATATTTATACTTGTTAAGTATTAAATAAAATTTATATATAATAAGTGTATATATAGACATAACCAATTTTAGGTGACATTTTAATATATTTGGAAACGTTTATGTGTAATGCACGTTTTTACTAAATCGTCTGCCTAGGTAACTATGGTAACCAAATAGTTGCTATTTTATTAAGAACTTGGAGAATAAAAATTTGAGAATTTTGATTAATACGATCATGTATAAATACAGTGAATAGTTATGTTTTAATAAAATTACTATGTTTCTTCATTATTAAAATTAATATATTAAATTATTATATTTAAAAATTTTAAAAAAATAAGTAAGATAGATTATTTTATAAGATTATTATAAGATTATTTTGTATATATTATATGGATATATAATATGATATAAAATAATTTAATAATTTAAATAAGTAAAATAGTTATATAATGTTATAACTCTGTTTTGTTATAATTATAACTTATATCTATAAAATAATTTTTATGATATTGGACTTTATAATACAATAATTATATTATTATTAATCTAATATATATTTAACATTATATATAATATATATATATATATATATAGTTACATGCATATATTTATACTTGTTATGTAATAAATAAAATTTACAAGTAATAAGTGTATATATAGACATAACAAATTTTAAGTGAGATTGTAATATATTTGGAAACGTTTTCGTATAATGCACATACTCTCTAGATCATCTACCTAAGTTACTAAAGTAACCAAATAACAATTATTTTATTAAGAATTAAGCAATTTTGAATTTCGATTAATATGATCATGAATAAATATAGAGTTAAGTCTTTTTTAATAAAATTAAGACATATTTCATTAATGAAATTAACACATTATATGCCCGACCGTTACTCACTGGTAACGCACGCTGGTGAGCATAGGGCGGAGATTCGATCCGCTGGTGGTATTGTTGTAGACACTTTTTCAAAAATGAGGAGGCTTGAAAGCGTTTGTGATGTTCAGCTTCTGGTCTCGTTTGTATTAGTGGGAATTTGTTCTGGTTTTCTACCAAACGATAAGAAAATGCTGATAGTTTCCCCTAAAAGTTCCCCCGGAAGGCATTCTGTCATTCTTTAAAGACTCGGAGCCAAGTCATACTACTAACTACGCCGGGAGCTCTATGACAACAGAAGTAGCTCGTTCCATGATACCATACGGGTTTTTGACTTGATCTAAATGTTTCAGTCTACTAAGGGATAAGAAATAACAGATATTACGTTATTATAATTAACAAATAATACGGTTATTACAATATCATTAATCTAAGATGTATTTAAATGTTACTAAAATTTAGATATCATACTATTAAAATTAATATGATAAAATCAAAACAAATACCTTTTATCTGCCACAGATGCAGATATGATGCAGTGAAAATGTACCAAGCATGTTTTAATAAAATTACGATATTTTTTCAATTCCTTTCTATTAGCTCACAATGTATACTTACTGTTCACTGTACTTACTTGTTCTAAGATATATTTAAAAATTATTAAAATTTCGATATCATACTATCAAAATTGAATACTATACATTAAATTTATATAGTATACATGAAATATAAGTAATATATACTTAAATATGTTGTTGTTGTTGAATTAGAATCCCTTGATTTAGAATCCTAAACCAAGTCCAGTAGATCATGCTGCATCAATAGGTCGTAAACTGTCCTCCCTCATTCAACAGTTGCCTCACAGAGGCACCAATACAATCGATGAGATGAGAGGGAGACGCGATGGCCGAACAATGACAAAGGGTATATGTCTTCTGGTCTCCATTGAAGGTCAAACTCTTAGTGTGGCCAGTCCTTAGTCTAGCTAAAGCCGTTTGAGCAGGTCTAGGACAGGAGCACTGCAAGGACATACCAGGATATTTAGCGGCGTACCATGCATGAATTTGGCGACCTCAAGAGGTATTCACTCTGGCTAAAGTCATGGAATGAACCTCTGAAGCTAACAGATTGGATGAAGAAGCTTTGGGAAGTTCACAACCTTCCCTAGCGAGCAGATCAGCAATTTCATTTCCATAGATGCCCACATGGGAGGGAATCCACTGCAAGCACACCGATCCGATCTGGTCCAAAACAGCTAGTTTAGAAACTATATCCTGCCCCAATTTGTCCAAGATACTTGGCCAATCTCTCAAATACTGTATTGAGCTCTTACTATCAGTCAGAATCCAAACATCAGGTACTTCAAAGTCTAAAAAGCTAGGCCCAGAGCTTCGCTTAAAGCAGTTAATTCTGAGCTGAATACTGAGCTGTGGTCGGGTTTCTAAAACGATATCTAAATTCTCCTGTACTTGTCTTCATAAAAATTCCACTACCTGTTCTTCCAGAGACAGATTTGCTTCCATCAGTGTAAATAACCAGGGCCCGAGGAGAAATATTATTGATGATCTCGAGAGCCAACTGACGCAGCAACTCGGGTGTTCTTCATGTTTGATAAATTTCACTTTCAAGTCTTCATTAAAAAAGTTACCTTACTAAGTACAGTAGTAGTTGTCAGTAGATTAAAAGGAACACTGGGCTCGACTTCAATATCTGCCAATCCCTGCTTCCATATTAAACCCAAAGGGCTGTCCTTTTTAATATTTCGTTATTCGCCCAGTTCGATAAAAGGTTAGATGATCTGTTATAAGGCTTAAAACTCTTTAGCTTTGCAACGTACTTCGCCATATTTATTTCTCTTCTCAAGGAGAGAGGGCTGAAGATCAGCCTCATAACAAGCAATATCATTGGGACAACTGTGCCTGAGACCAGTGATAATTCTGGCAGCACTACATTGTATTCTCTCTAGTTTTTAGGTTAGTATTTGCAGCAACTTGATATATCTGGTAGCCATATTCAAGGATTGGCCTTATAAGAGCAGTATAAGTGATCTTGAGTGTGCCTGCATCGGCTCCATACTTATATATATATATATATATATATATATATTTTATATATATTTCCTTTTTTATTAAATAAAAGTTATATATAATAATTATATATACCTACATAATATTAGGTGATATTTTAATGTATTTTTAAAATGAATTTGTGAAATGAACAATTTTTTCTAGATCGTCTGCCTAGGTTACTATGGTAACCAAATAGCAAATATTTTATCAAAAAATTATGCAATTTTATAATTTTATTAATACGGTCATGTATTAATACAGTGGAAAGTTATCATGCTTTAATAAAATTAAGATATTTCTTCATTATTAAAATATTATATTATAATTAAAAACTATAATATTATATTAAAACTATAAGTAATACAGTAAAAATATATAAAAATTGGTTATATAGTTATGCAATATAATGTAAGTTAATGATATAAAATGATTAATAGTGTTATGCAATTTAATAATTACATTTTATAGATATAATTAATAAAAACAAAATAATTTTATTAAATATGGTTATAATAAAATTATTAATCTAAGATATATTTAAATGTCATTAAACTTTAGATATCATACTATTATATTTGACATGACAAAATCCAAACAGAAAAAAGTAAAGCATTTTTTGTAAAATACCACAAATACCAGCTAATTAGAAGTACCAAAATGTAAACTAAAAAATACACCAATTTTAAATCCAATTTTGTCCAGAATCCTATTACCGTCTTTTCCACGTGATATCCCATCCCGTTGTCTTTTTAAAACACCGTAAAAGTTTCTTAATGGAACCTGTAATTGAAATCTTGAAATCTTGTTTCTCTCTGCAAAAGCATCAAATACTCCATTTCAATAGCTTTCCCAAGTTTACTGAGCTTGAAATTTTCTTTTGAAGGGTTTTTTTTTTATATTTATATATTTATTGGTATATATATACTTAAATGTAGATATTTAGTTTTTAAAACAATACTTGATGTGTTTTAAATAAAACTTATGCATAATAAATTTATATACCTACATATTTTTGGAGACGTTTTAACATATTTTGAAGAATTTTCATGTTAAGCACATTTTCACTAGATAAGGTAACCAGATAGCAATAATTTCATCAAATATTGAGCAACTTAAGATTTTAGAATTTAGATTAAAATTGCCATGCATTAATACAGTGAAAATGTATCATGTTTTAATAAAATTAAGATAACTTTCAATATTTAAAATGAAGTTATTTTATTGTAATTAAAAAGTAATAAATTTATTACAACGTATTATTATTGTAAGATATATTTAAATATTATTAAAATGTCCATATTGATTATTAGAATTGTATGCTATACATTAAAAATATATATGAATTAAAAGTAATAATACTTAAATGAGATATACACTTGTTATGTATTAAATAAAATCTATACATAATAAGTGTATATACCTACAAACCAATTTTAGATGAATTTTAATGTATTTTAAAACTTTTTTTTTTGAAATGCACATTTTTAATAGATCGTCTGCTTACGTTACTATGGTAACGAAATAACAATTATTTTATCAAGTAAGCAAGTTTAGAACTTTGATTAAAATCATCATTTATTAATACAGTGAAAAGTTGCCATGCTTTAATAAAATTAAGATATTTCTTCATTATTTGAAATAAAGATATTTTATTTTAATTAAAAATTAATAAACTTTCTTACAATGTATTATTATACTAAGATATATTTAAATATTATTAAAAGTTTCGATATCATACTATTAAAATTGTATACTATACATTAAAAACTATATATTAAAAATATATACTATAGATGAATAATAAGTAATGTATACTTAAATGTAGATTTACATACTTATGTATTAAATAAAATTTATACATAAGTGTACATACCTCCACATAACCAATTTTAGGTGCCATTTTAATATATTTTTAAACGCTTTCGTGTGATGCAAATTTTTTATATCGTCTGCTTACGTTACTATGGTAACCGAATAGCAATTATTTTACTAAGAAGTAGGCAACGGAAAATTTTAGAATTTGATTAATACGTTCATGTATAAATACGGGGAAAAGTTTTCATATTTTAATAAATTTACGACATTTCTTCATTATTAAAATTTAGATATTATGTCATTATAATTGAAAACTATAAAAAATAAGTAATATAATAAGTATATAATAGAAACATTAGTTATGTAGTTATGTAATATAGTATAAGTTTACAATATAAAATAAATAATAGTGTTACATAATTTAATAACTATATCTTATTAACTATAAGTATAACTACAAAATAATTTTATTTTAACTAAAATTATAATCTACTATTAAGATATGATAAATTTAAAACGTACACTTTTTTCACTACCACAGAGATATTTAATGCAGTAAAAAAATGAAGTACCACAAATACCAGCTAATTGGAAGTACCGAATTGGGAAAGAACCTAATGGAAAGTACTAAAAATACACCGAATATTTTTAAATCCAATAAAATGTAGAATATATTGTGCCGAGTTACCTCCGCTGCTATGACCCTGATATCATTTTATTTCTTCCACATGATTTCTCATCGCATTGTCTTTTTGAAGCACCTTAAAAGTTTCTTAATGGAATTTGTATTGAAATCTTAAGTTTGCTTCTTTTGAAAAACATCGACTATTTCATTTCAATGGCTTGCAGAAGATTTTGGAGCTTGAAATTTAGTTTTCAACGTTTTTTTTTTAGGAAAGGATTATGAAATTACTAATGTATGAGATTCAGCTATTTCATTTCGAATACATTTTAAGGATTTTTTAAATCCATTTAAGTATTCAGATATACACTGGTTTCAGAAGATTAAAGAAAAAATCAGATAAAATGCTAAGTCGAGCATAAAAATAAATAAATGTAAAATAATTTTTTTTTTTTTTTTTGTAAAGCACCGAAAATACTAGATAATTGGAAGTACCAAATTGGAAAGAACCTAAATGAAAAGTACTAAAAATACACCAATTTTGATAAATCCAATCCATTATAAAATATTTTGTGCCTAGTTATATCACGCTATCCTCCTGATATCTTTTTATTTCTTCCATGTGATATCCCATGCCGTTGTCTTTTTACGAAGCACCGTAAAAGTTTCTTAATGGAATCTGTAATTGAAATCTTAAAAGTCTTGCTTTATTCTGCAAAACAGCGACTGTTCCCATTTCAATAGCTTGCAAAAGTTTTCGGAGCTTGAAATTTTCTTTCAATGTTTTTTTTCCGAAAGGATTATGACATTACTAATGTATGAGACTCAGAGGGTTAAATGCGAATATATTTTAAGGATTTTAAAATCCCTTTACTTATTCAGATATAACAGGTGGGTTTGAAAAGTCCATAGGCTGACACATAGATGGCTCTACTAGCATTAAATCCATATGATTTTTAGTTAGCGCTAACCTTCAAAAGACACGTTTATAAATTTGACAGCGGTTGCACTATTAGTATAGCGAGTTATAGCAGTTTTAGTGAGGTTATAGCATTTTTAGTGTTCATCACGTGCAGTTCACTCGGCTGACTGTCGATTGGACTCCGGTGTGAAATGATGCAGCCCTGTTTCATCCATTGTCACATATCGACGCAAAAATTTGGGTTTATTACGATTGAACAGCTCCAAACACTGCTTAGAATCATCAATTCGTTGTTGGTTTTAGTCGATTGTGAGCTCGCGCGGCACCGACTTCGAACAGAGCTTTCGCATATGCAAATATTCATTCACGATATGTCCAATACGTTCCTTTGATATCTTTAGGGTCTCAGCTATCTCAATCATTACTTTACGGTTATCAGAAATTATTTTGTGGACGTTTTTGATATTTTCGTCGGTAACAGCCTCTTTGGGGTGTCCACTGCGTGCATCGTCCTCGGGACTCATTTCGCCTCGTTTAAATTTAGCAAACCACTTCTCTACGGTTGATTTTCCTGGTGCAAAGTCCAAATAATGTTTATCAAGCCAAGCCTTGGCTTCAATAGTATTTTTTTTTTTTCCCAAAAGCAATGCTTCATTAAGACACGAAATTCCTTTTTATCCATTTTTTTCAAACTAAAAAAAGTTTGCTTCACTAAAAATGCTATAACTCACATACTAATAGTGCAACAGTTGTCAAATTTATACACGTGTCTTTTGAAGGTTAGGGCTAACTAAAAATCATATGGATTTAATACTAGTAGCGCCATCTATGTGTCAGCCTATGAACTTTCAGCCCACATGTTACATTGATTTCAGAAGATTAACGGAAAAATCAGATAAATTGCTGTTTCAAGCATAAAAATGAATAAGTTTCCTAGAAAGTTTTAGCAATATATGTTAAAAAAAATTGATGCATTATTATAAGAGTATATAATAGAATATTAGCCTTGCCATTTTTTTAAAAATACAATAAACTTGAGAAGAAACATAATTCATAAATAATCGTATATATACTTTATTCTGGGTATGTATACACTTTATGCATCAAATAAAATTTATACGTAATAAGTGCATATTAAATAACCAATTTTAGATGAAATTTTTAATGTATTTTAAAACGATTTTGTGAAATGCACATTTTTTAGATCGTCTGCTTACGTTACTATGGTAACAGAATAACAATTTTTTTAATTAAGAAATAGGCAACTTTAGAATCGTCATTTATTAATACAGTGAAAAGTTGGCATCCTTTAATAAAATTAAGATATTTTTTTAGGATTTACAATGAAGATATCACTTTATTGTAATTAAAATTTAATAAATTTTTACAGCGTATTATTATTCTAAGATATATTTAAATATTATTACAATTTCGATATCATACTATTAAAATTGTATACTATATATGAAATGTGAAATCTAAAATATATATATATATATATATATATATATATATACTTTCTATGTATTAAATAAAATTTATATATAATAACTATATATATCATCATAATATTAGGTGACATTTTAATCTATTTTTAAAACGATTTTGGGAAATGTACATTTTTCTAGATCGTCTGCCTACGTTACTATGGTAACCAAATAGCAATTATTTTATCAAAAACTATGCAATTTTATAATTTTGATTAATACGATCATGTAATAATACAGTGAAAAGTTATCATGTTTTAATAAAATTAAGATATTTCTTCGTTATTAAGATTAAAATATTCTATTATTATAATTAAAAATATAATATTATATTAAAACTATAAGTGATGCAGTAAAAATATATAAAAAATGGTTTTATAGTTATACAAATGTAAGTTAATGATATAAAATAATTAATAGTGTTATATAATTTAATAATTACATTTTATAGTTATAAATAATAAAAATAAAATAATTTTATTAAATAAGGTTATAATAAAATTAACACAATAGTATTAATATAAGATGTATTTAAATGTTATTAAAATTTAGATATCATACTATTATATTTGACATGAAAAATCCAAAAACATACTTAATGTAGTGAAAAAATAAAGTATTTTTTGTAAAGTACCAAAATTTCCAGCTAATTGAAAGTACCAAAATGGGAAGGAACCTAATGGAAAGTACTAAAAATACACCGATTATTTTAAATCCAATCCGATATAAAATATTACATCAATCTATCATCCTGATATCATTTGTATTTCTTTCACGTGATATCCCACCCCAATTGTCTTTTCACGAAGCACCGTAAAAGTTTCTTAATGGAATCTGTAATTGAAATCTTCAAGTTTTGTTTCTTTCTGCAAAGCACCGGCTATACCTCTTGAATAGCTCGCAGAACTTTTCGGAGAATGAAATTTTCTTTTTAATATATTTTTTTTTCAGGAAAGGATTATGAAATTACTAATGTATGAGACTCGGCTATTTCAATTTCGATACATTTTAAGGATTTTAAAATCCCTTTACGTATTCAGATAAACACTGGTTTTAGATGATTAACGGACAAATCAGATAAAATGATATTTCAAGCATAAAAATAAATAAATTTCCACGAAAATTCAGTTATATACACTCAAGAGCCAAAATATTATGAACATTGTCAATAACGAGTTGGCCCACCTTTGGCGCGCAACACAGCTTCAACCCGCCTTGACATGGATTAATACCACCACTTAATACCAGATAAATACCACTTCCAAATGATTACGTGCCTTCCACGTCATCCCGGCGAGTTCATTGCAAAATGTAGGGGTGGTCATAATGTCTTGGCTCTTGAGTGTATGATAAAAAAAATTGATGTATTGGAATAAAATATGTAATAGTATATATACCTCACCATTTTTTAAAAATACAAACAACTTAAGAAAGGAGTGTAATTCATAAACATTTTATATATATATACTTAAAGAATTATATATTTAAATGTATTAGATATATATGCTTGTTGTGTATTAAATAAAATTTATCAATAATAGGTATTTATACGTACATAATCAAATTTAGAAGACAGTTTAATATATTTTAAAATATTTTTGTGTGTGTGAATTTTAAAATATTTTTGTGAAACTGTCATGTGTTAATATAGTGAAACGTTGAAATTTTTTAAATATAATTAAGATATTTCTTTATTCTTAAAGTTAAGATATTGTATTATTATTTAACTGAGATATATTTAAATGTTATTAAATGCAGATATGTATACTTGTTAAGTATTAAATAAAATTTATATATAATAAGTGTATATATAGACGGAACCAATTTTAGGTGACATTTTAATATATTTGGAAACATTTATGTGTAATGCACGTTTTCACTAAATCGTCTGCCTAGGTAACTATGGTAACCAAATAGTTGCTATTTTATGAAGAACTTGAGATTTAAAAATTTTAGAATTTTGATTAATACGATCATGTATAAATGCAATGAATAGTTATGTTTTAATAAAATTTCTTCATTATTAAAATTAATATATTAAATTATTATTTTTAAAAACTATAAAAAATAAGTAATAATTAATATTATTTAACATATATAGATGTATAATATGATATAAAATAATTTAATAATATAAAATAAGTAAAATATTGTATAATGTAATAACTCTGTTTTGTTATAATTATAACTTATATCTATAAAATAATTTTATGATATTGGACTTTTAGATTAATAATAATGTAATTATTGTATTATATATATATTTAAATATTATCAAAAAGTTAGATATCCTTACAATAAAAATAACATAATAAAATTCAAACAGTTACTTTAAGAGAGATATATAATGGAGTTATAAAAAATAATTTTTGTAGAGTACCCAAAATATCAGCTAATTGGAATAATGGAAGTACCAAAACCAAACTAACTTAACCATTTTTTAAAAATAAAAATAGCTTGAGACAAATCATATTCTTATATTCTTCTCACATACAAACATTTCTTATATAAAACAAACATTTTTTGTATATATATATACTTATAGGTAATATATACTTTAATGTAGATATAAATATACTTGTATTAAATAAAATTTATACCTAATAAGTGTTTATAACTACATAATATTATATATTTTAAGAATATTGTATATTTTATACAATCCTTATAAAAATAATACATATATAAAAATATATATTATATATATATATATATATATTATATTTAAAACTTTATTATATATTTAAAACTATATATTAAAAATATATGCTTAAGTGTAGTTGGATATACATGTTATATATTAAATAAAGTCGATGATGTCCCATAAATGCTCGATGGGATTCATGTCGGGCGATCTAGGTGGCCAGATCATTCGTTGGAATTGTCCAGAATGTTCTTCAAACCAATTGCGAACAGTTGTGGCCCGGTGACATGGCGCATTGTCATCCATAAAAATCCCATCGTTGTTTGGATACATGAAGTCCATGAATGGCTGCAAGTGATCTCCAAGTAGGTGAACATAAGCATTTCCAGTCAATGTTCGTTCCAGTCGCACCAGAGGACCAAGTCCATGCCATGAACAAACAGCCCACACCATTACGGAGCCACCACCAGCTTGAACAGTGCCTTGCTGACAGTTTGGGTCCATGGCTTCGTGGGGTCTGCGCCACACTCGAACCCTACCATCAGCTCTTACCAACTGAAATCGTGACTCATCGGACCAGGCCACGGTTTTCCATTCATCTAGGGACCAACCGATATGCTCACGTGCCCACGAGAGTCGCTGCAAGCGATGCCGTTCTGTCAGTAAAGGCCCTCGAGTCGGTCTTCTGCTGGAATAGCCCAAAAAGCCAAATTTCTCCGCACAGTTTTAACAGACAAGTCCCCTTGTACGTCCCACATTGATTTCTGCGGTTATTTGACGCAGTGTTGCTTGTCTGTTAGCATTTACGACTCTTTGCAGACGTCGCCGGTCTCGGTCGTTAAGTGCAGGCGGTCGACCACTGCGCTGTCCATGGTGGGATGTTATGCCTGAAATTTCATAGTTCTCTGCACACTCTTGACACAGTGGATCTGGGAATGTTGAATTCCCTAACGATTTCCGAAATGGCATGACCCATGCGTCTAGCTCCAACTTCCATTCCGCGTTCAAAAGTCTGTTAATTCCCGTCGTGCGGTCATCATCACGTCAAAACCTCTTCACATGAATAACTTGAACAGAAATGAAAGCTCTGCGAAAGCACTGTGCATTTATACCTGTTCTACGCGATGCTACTGCCACCTGAAAATTTGCATATTGCTATCCCATGACTTTTGTCACTTCAGTGTATACTTACATGTAAAATATACTTACACCTAAAATATACTTAAATGTAGATATATATTAAATAAAATGTATACCTAATAAAATATATATACCTACATAACCAATTTTAGGTGACATTTTAATATATTATGAGACATTTTTTTTTTCTAAATCGTCTTCCTGCGTTACTATGGTAACTAAGTAACAATTATTTTATCAACAATTATGCAACTTTAGAATTTTGATTAATAATATGATGTATAAATTCAGTGGAAATTATCATGTTTTAATAAAATTAAGATATTTCTTCAATAATTAAAATGAAGATAATATTTTATTGTAATTAAAAATTAATAAATTTATCACAATATTATTAACCTCAGACATATTTCTATGTTATAAAAGTTAAGAATAAATAATGTTATTATAATATATCTTCATTATTTAAATTAAATATTATATTATTATATTTAAAAATTAAAATATTTATTACAATGCATTATTATTGTAATATATATTTAAATGTTATTAAAATTTAGATATCATACTATAGATTTAGATGTGGTTATGATATTACATAATCAAAACTGATACTTTTTTTCACTGTCATAGAGAAATGTGATTGAGTAAAAAAATTAATTATTTTGTAAAGTACCATAAACTACCAGCTAATTTGAAGTACCAAAATGGGAAGGAACCTAATGAAAAGTACTAAAAGTACACCGATTATTTTAAATTCAATCCACCAAAAATATTTCGTGCCCAAGTTACATCACGTTGTCACCCTGATATCTTTTTTTTTTTTTCTTCCACGGGATATCTCATTCCATCGTCTTTTACGAAGCACCGTAAAAAGTTTCTTAATGGAACTTGTAATTGAAATCTTCAAGTCTTGTTTCTTTCTGCAAAACATCGACTACTCCATGTCATGAAATGTTCTTTTTAACTTTTTTTCTGGAAAGGATTGTGATGAAATTACTAATGCATAAGATTCAGCTATTTAAATTCAAAATAGAATATATTTTATGAATTTTAAAATTCTTTAATGTATTTAGATATACACTGGTTTCAGAAGATTAACGGACAAATTAGATAAATTGCTAGTTCAAGCATAAAAAATAAATTTCCGCGAAAACTCAGCAATATATGTTAAAAGAAATTAATGTATTCGAATAATAGTAAATACCCAATTTTTAAAAATAGGAACCCCTTAAGTAAGTATAATTCATAAACATTCTGATATATACTTATAGGTAATTTATACTTAAATGCAGATAGATATAAATGTTATATATTGAATAAAATGTATACATAATAAGTGTATATTTGTATATAACCAATTTTAGGTGAAAATTTAATACAATTGCAAACGATTTTCTGTAACATATATTTTCGCTAGATCGTCTGCCGTTACTATGGTAACCAAATAGCAATTATTTAATCAAAAATTAGGGAACTAAACATTTAAAATTTTGCATTAAATATATAAATTAATAATTAAAATATAATATCGATGTATTAAATACAGTGAAAAGTTATAATGTTTTAATAAAATTACGATATTTTCCAATATTTAAATTAAGATATTATATTATTATAAATAAAATTAATAAATTTATCACAACATCCTTAAACTAAGATTAATAATTAATTATTAAAATCACGACATCATACTTTTAAAATGTAATAAAATTAAAACAAATACTTTTTTTCACTACCACAGAATATTTATTGCAGAGAATAACGAAAAGTATTTTTGTATAGTACCAAAAATAACCAGGTAATTGGAAGTACCAGAATGGGAAGGAATATAATTCATAAGCATCCGTACACATATTTATACATAATTTATACTTAAATATAGATAAATTTTATTTAATACCTAACGAGTATATAAAAGAATTTTTATTGTTATATTAAATAATAAATGTATATACTTACAATAAACAAATTTTAGGTGACATTTTAATGCATTTGCAAACGATTTTTGTATAATGCGCATTTTCGATAGATCGTCTGTCTACGTTACTATGGTAACCAAATAACACTTATTTTATCAAGAATTAGGGAACTAAAAATTTAGAATTTTGATTAATATGATCATGTATTAAAGACAGTGAAAAGTTATAATGTTTTAATAAACACGATATTTTTTATATATCTATATATTAATTTATATAAGATTACGATATTTTCATTTTTAAAATTAAGTATTTTATTGTTATAATAAATAAAGTTATTAAATTATTATTAATCTAAGTTATATTTAAATCTTATTAAAATTACTATGATAAAATTAGGATAATTTATTATATTATTTTTTAAAATATATTAATATTTTTTATGTTATGTATTAAATAAAATTTATACATAATTAGTGTATATACCTACATAACTAATTTTAAGTGACATTTCAATATATTTGGAAACGTTTTATGTTAACCAAACACCTATTATGTTATCAAGAATTCGGAAGAAAAAAATTCTATAATTTTGATTAATACGATCATGTGTAAATACAGTGAATAGTTGACATGTTTTAATAAAATAACGATACTTCTCCATTGTTGAAATTGAGGTATTATATTATTATAATTAAAAACTATAAAAAATAAGTAATATAGTAAATATATAATATACAAATAAGTTATATAGTTATATAATGTTATATAAGTTAATAATTTAAAATACGTAATAATTATATAACTTAAATAACTATACATTATAATTATAATTAATAATTATAAAATAATTTCATGATAATTATGATTATAATTAATGATATTATTATTATAAGACATATTTGAATGTCATTAAAATTTAGATTTCATACCATTAAAATTAATGTAATAAAATCAAACAGTTACTTTTACAAAGATATATATAATGCAGTGAAAAAATTAAGTATTTTTTGTGCAGTACCAAAAATACCAGCTAATTTTAAGTACCAAAACGGAAGGAACTTAATGGAAAGTACTAAAAATACACATTATTTTAAATCCAACCCAGCATAAAATATTCTGTGCCGAGTTACATCACTCTATCATCATGATATCATTTTATTTTTTCTAATGTATACTTAAATGTCAGATACATATGCTTGTTATATATTAAATAAAATTTATACGTAATAAGAGTGTATACCTACATAATCAATTTTAGGTTACATTTTTAATATATTAACCAACAATTTTCTGTAACTCGTATTTTCACTATCGTCTGTATACGTTACTATGGTAACCATATAGCAAATTATTTTTCAAGAATTAGATAGTCAAAAATTTAGAATTTTGATTAATACAGTGATGTATTAAATAGTGAAAAGTTGTCTTGTTTTTAATAAAATTAAGATTTTGTTCCATTAATAAAATTTAAGCGTTATATTATTTTAATTCAAAAACAATAAAAAATAATTGAAATAATTATATAATATAATAAAATTATTTTATAATTATTATTAAAACTATATTTTATAGTTATAATAATAATTATTAATTATAAAATAAATTTTTAATTGAATAATTTATTATTATTTTAATTATAGTAATCTAATATATATTTATTTGTTATTAAAATTTATATATCATACTATTAAAATTGATATGATAAAATCAACATTTACATCACGCTATCATTCTGATATAATTTTTATTAAAAAAAATATATAAATTTCCAATGAAGTTTCAGTAATGTATGTTAGGAAAATTTATGTATTGGAATAATAGTACAGGGGGATCATAATTAAATTTCTACTTTCAAAATGCTTAAAAATGAACCATCGTCACAGTGACTTTAATTTAGCTGAAGATACCTGAAAATTTGGAAATGGTATATTGATAAAAAAAATCAAAAAGTTCCACGATTTTCTCCATACAAGTTGGTTTGATTTAACATTCAACATGTGTGTCACCACTGTTGAATAAAAAAAAAATTTTTTCCGTCAAAAACCGGAACAATCAATCCTATTGAACACTAAAAAGTTTGTTTAATGTACCAAACTCATGCCAAAATAAAGAAAGTTCTAAAATATCAAAGTACTGTATCCACTTTCTTTTCGCTTAAAAGCGCACTCTATTAATAATTTTAAATGCCGTACCGTTTCCCGCTATTCATATATCTTAATTTCAGAATATTGAAATAAATTAGAAACGTGGCCTTTTTTTACAACATTCTGAAAAAAACTTCCACGGAAAAACAGCAATATATGTTAGTATATAAGATTAACCATTTTTAAAATAATAATAAATATATATAACCTAATTTTTTAAATATAAAAATACCTTAAGAAGGTGTATAATTCATAAACATTAGTATATATACTTATAGTTAATATTTACTTAAATGTAGATATAAATACCTGTTATATATTAAATCAAACATATATAATAAGTGTGTATATAACCAATTTTAATCGACATTTTAATATGTTTTGGAAACGTTTTTGTGTAATGCATATTTTTATATCGTTTGTTTACATTACTATGGTGACCAAATAACAATTATTTTTATCAAAATTAGGCAACTAAAAATTTTAAAATTTTGATTCAATACGATAATGAATAAATACTGAAAAATTACTATGTAACACCCCAATTAATTTAAGTTACTATATATCTTCATTATTAAAATTAATATACATTATTATAATTAAAAATTAATAAAGTTATTACTATATTATTAATTTAGGACATGTTTAAATGTTGTTAAAATTTAGATATCATATTATGCCATTTAAATCTTATATTACGACAAAATCAAAACAGATGCTTTTTTTTCACTACCACAGAAATATTTAATATTGCACTGATTAAATAAAATATTTTTTGTTTGGTACCAAAATACTAGCTAATTTTAAGCACCAAACCGGGAAGGAACATAATAGAAAGTACTAAAAATACACCGATTTCTTTAAATTTAATCAATAAAAAATGTTGTCGGAAGTTACATCACGCTATCATCTGTTATTTTATTTCTTACACATGATTTCTCATCCACTGTCTTTTACGAAGCACCGTAAAAATTTCTTAATGGAATTTGTAATTGAAATCTTCAAGTTTTGTTTCTTTCTGCAAAACCTCGACTTTTCCATTTCAATAGCTTTGCAGAAGTTTTCCGGATCTTGAAATTATTTTTCTTTGAATTTCTTCCTCTTGAATTACATTGTGTCTTAACAATTGATGTATTGGAATAATATTATCTGAGCTTAACTAATTTTTTTAAATACGAGCATAGAAAGGATTATAATTCATGAACATTCATATATATACATGCATGTATTATATACTTAGAAATGGAGATATATATGGGAGTTATATATTAAATAAAATTTATATGTAATAAATTTATAACCTACACAACCAATGTTAAGAAGACATTTTTATATATTTTGAGAGATTTTCATGTCATACCAAATTTTTAATAGATCATCTGCGCAGATTACTATCGTAACAAATAACAATTATATAATGAAAAATTATGCAAGTTTAAATTTTGATAAATACCGTCATGTATTAATACTATTAAAATTTGCGATGCTTTATTAAATTTAGGATAATTTTACATTATTTAAAATGGAGATATTATTTTATTGGTAACCATAAAATTTTCTCAAGAATTACAATGTATTTTTAAAGATATATTTAAATATTATTAAAATTTTGATAGCGTTGTAATAAAATTGAGATTTTTTTTTACTATTAAAATTAAAGTATATTATTAAAAATTAAGATTATATATTTTTATTAAAATTTAGATATATTATTCTTATTATTAAATATTAATAAAATTTATACCTAATAAGTGTTTTGAGATATATTTATTATAAAAGGACATTTTAATATTTTAAAACGTTTTTGTGAAATGCAAATTTTGCTATATCGTCTGCCTGTTGTTATTTTAACCAAATAGCAATTATTTAATTAAGAATTAGGCAACTAAAAACTTTAGAATTTTGATTAATTAAGAATTTTGATCATGTATAAATACAGTGAAAAGTTATCTTGTTTTAATAAAAATAACGATATTTTTCATTATTTAATTTTAGATATTATATTATAATATTTAAAAATTAATAGTTATTGTAATGTTTTTAATGTAAAATATATTTAAATGTTATTAAAGTTTTGATATTATATATATATATAACATAATA
>BPLR01016805.1:0-32824 GCA_021605095.1 Caerostris extrusa
TCATCAGAATCTACAATGTTAAAGGGATAAATGTAAATTTATGTAATAATGATGTTATATTTTCTTTTGCTTTTCATTACTGATTAACGTATTACTTAATTTAAGATGGATATTATCAAGTTAAAAATTCCTGCACGTTAAGTTTATAGATGATTTTAAATTCTTTCCGAGAATTTATTACATCATTTGGGGGACTTTTTATAAATAAATGCCTCATCACATAAGTGAATGGCTGGGCTGAAATTAGTTGGGAATCATTCATTATTTCTGTTTGCAATGTAAAGTGCATTTATTATTTTTTTTTTTTTTTATGGATACTATTTTTAAAATAATATTGCTTTGATTGTAGACAATTGCCCTCACAATAGGGTTTCTATGTAGTAATTATTTTATTGACTTAGGAAACGTTAGATTTATCGGGCCCGAATGCACCGGGTGTCTAGCTGTGGCACTCGGTGCCACAGGGTTCGAGTCCGGCGGTGCACTGGATGTTTTGTAGTGGTTCCGGAATCCATAAGCCGTAGGTCCCGGTCTCCTATAACTGTAAAGAGCGTCACGGGAGCAGAATCAGGCTTCTACCTGCTGGTTGCTCCATCAGAACAGAGAAGCTGCACTCATCTTCCCCTCCCCTTCCATGAGGGGATGACAACAACATTGAATACAAAATGTTCTTGCTGTATTGAATATTATAAGTACTTAATCTGTTTGGAACCCGAATGGCCTTTAGTGTCTGGCGCTCGGTTACTTACAGGTTTTCAGGTTCGAATCCGGCGATGCCATGGTGTTTGTAGTGGTTCGGAATCCACTCCTTAAGCCCGTAGGTCCCAGTCTCCTTTGACTGTAAGGCGTCACGGAGCCAAAGTCAGACTCACTACGGGTGCTCCCATGACAACAGAAGCTGCTTCCTTCCCCTTCAATCTGTGAGTGCGTATGGGACGCATGGCTTGGCAATAAGTGGGATAAGAAAACAACAACGACTTAATCTGTTTAATCTGTTTAAATATTAGTTAATACTTAACTTTATTTACAAACTCATTTATTACATGCAGCATATTCAAAAGCGATAAACTTCCAAGCTATTCTTTTGTATGCGATCACAACTAAACCAGAGTTTATGTCTATGGTGTACTGTTACTTAGACATAATAAATTATTTCTCTTTTTCTTCTCATTAAAATCTGTAAAGTTTCCCAAAATTCTGGTTTAAGAACACATATAAACATCTTTTATGTATCTATCTTAACATTCAGATCACAACTGTATTAAATGGCCTAAGATATGTATGTATGCAATAAAATATTATTTATATGAAGAACAACCAAAAGACACCTTTTCCACTGGTGACGTCGAAGGAAATGCAAAAGGTTCCCCCCCAGTTTTGTAAAATACGGAAGAAGAGGTTAGGGAAGGGATCTTTTGAAATATCTGAATATAACTTTCTGTGCTTGCTTTCATGCACTTGTGAAAAGTAAAAACTCCTGCATAGATGGCCAATTAAACTACTTTGAACCGGTGTCTCAGCCAACCACCAAATGCTGATTACACATTTAATTATAGTATGTTTACTATTTTGTGTCAACGAATTTTCTTTACTTTTTGCTAATCTTGAATTCTTTATTTTTATTTTGTCTTAACTTTAAAATTTTTATTTTAACTTTAACCTTTTATTTTGGGCACGACAAGACTCCTAATTGTACCTAGCTTAACTTTTTCGATCTCTTGCTTTTAATTGTTTCAAGCAGAGAGTTTCCTAAATTTTAATTGTTTTATTTTTTATTTATTAACATTCTATAATTTAAGAAACTTCCTTTAATGCTAATTTTCTAACTAATTTAAGATGTGGAGTTTTATTGGTTCTTAAAACCAACAAGGAACTCCGTAACCGAAAACACGCCCGTTGCCCCCAAGGTAGCCATTTCATAGTTATTATAGTAAATTTGTTTTGACTCCGTCAAACTAGCCTTGTCCTGGTAGGAGAAGATAAGAGAGGCGTTGCTTTCCCGAACCACTTTAAAAATCGGTTTTGTCAGAATCCTCCGAGGGAATCATGTGTCCCGATCTCGCTCCGGCCAGACTCGGTTTTTTCCTCACATCAAAGGAGTTCTCGCGGAGCCCATTTACCACCAGCTGTCACTTGCAGCCAGAGATAACACAGATTGTTTTCCGCGGTCACACTGAGACTGCTGAGAACAAACACCGCTTGCCCTTCTCACCTCCCAATTGGACGCAATTTAAGAAAAGGTCTCCTTTTTGATCTCCGAGGAACAAAGCCATTTTATTTCCTGCTGTCAGTGACAGTGGGTCGAAAAATGGGGTTCGCGAGAGATTCCCTTTTGATGTGCAGAAAAAAAAACAAACGTTATTTGGATCTTGGTCGAGACACATTATGCCCTGAATTGTGAAAAACGGATTTATAATTGGCTAGTACTGCTGACTCAATCGTTCTCATACTCTCGTGTAGACGGACTTCAGCTGCGAAATCAATGTCTGTAGTGTAAGCAACCGATATGCAGTTAACAAGAAATTTAAATACTCTGATGTATTTGGGGGAAACTTTGTTAGTGAGGGAAGTACATTTTTCTCAATGTAAGTATTGAAACTTGTACGTGTGTATCAAGATTTTTTTAATTGAATGATTGATATTGAACATAACATAATTGAAAAAGTTTCATCCGCACACACATTGTGATTTTAAAATGGATATCATGAATAAATACAGCTTTGCGATAGAATACGCCATACACAACAATAACTCATGAAAATTTTAATGGCCTCGAAGTATTTGACAAAAATTGGAACCCAAGGCGTTTGGAGTTCAATGAAAAAGGTTAATAAACACTAGTTTGTGTTAATATTTTCAACAGCAGCGTAATTCCAATATAAATTTCCCATACAATAATTCCACTACATTAAAATTTTTATCAGTTCTATTATATTATTTAAAAATGACGAAAAAATGCAATGTATTAAACTGTTAACCGAATATGACAAAAATCAATATAAGGTGTCATACATATCTCATATTGAGTTTTGTTTTATTGGATTATGAAAAAGACATGTCACCTACTCAAGATTCCCAATTTTTTTAGATTCAAGAGTGAATTTTCTCCATAAAAGCTTCTTTGTTTAGCTCTGGAAAAATGTGGTGGATTTTCTTGTTACCTTGGCTCAAGTAGAACAATTAGGAGAATGGGCTATTTCGCAAATGCTCACAAAAACAAAGTTAATACTACAGAGCAATACCCGAAAAGATTTTGAAACTTCATTGCAACCTAATAAAGAATTATCTTTAAAAACGTAAGGAGGCCATATTTTATTTCAGTTACTGAGTTCTCTTTGATGTCGCATTTGATAAATTTTCCTCTGCTCAGCAACTCGAATTTCGAACAATGCAAATTTTTTTGTGTACGATTACAGGGACTTTTGTCAAAAATGTCTGGACATAGATTCTAAAATTTTTAATACTAAATTGATTTTTGTCATAAATTCTGAAAGTGGTTGAATTTCGGAAGGTTTTATGGAAATATTCTTCATTCACGATTTGTATAACGTCTAATAATCAAGTTTTAATAACTCAGATTATGATCCATCGTCTTTTTCGGAAGCAGGGGCAATTGCCATAAAGATGGAACGCCCACGCTCTCTTTAGTTCAATTCCACTAATAACAATTTTTTCCTACGTTGTGGAAAACTCGAAAAGTTTCCATAAAGCTTCAGCTATCACTTCAGTTCAAAATCGTTCTTGCCTCTGGCGATGAGCAGTTGTTCGAACGTAACTGTCTTCCTTTTCTTTGGATTCTTGATGGTTTGTCTATTCACTTCGAGTGGTGGTAGTTATTTTGGTTTCAATGGACTCCCTCTCAGTCGTGTATTATATTTTTTAGTTTGTTGAAGTGTGGTATATTTTTGGAAATTCCTCTTTTCTTTTGAATGGATTGTGTTGTGATCGTTAAAGCAGAACTGTAAACATGCTTCTTTTTTGTTTGTTCGTTCTTTTAGAATTCTTGTTCTTTCGACATTTGTTGTGAGTTATCCGTTCGTTTTTTCACCGAGAGGTTTTTGCGGTTTTTGTGTTTGTTTTTTTCTTCTCCCCCTTTTATTTTGCGTTTTCTTTTTAAAGATGGAAAGATTTATGCTGTGTTTACACTATTTTTATCTCTGGGTCAAAAGAAACTTTTTTTAGTCATTTTCTTTTTATATAAAGGGCTGGTGACATTATATTCGTGTTTGGTATTGATATTATTTTTCTGGAATTTTTATTTATTTTATTTAATTATTTATTTTAAAAAACAATAAACACTTACTGTTACTGGATTTCACCAGCGTGGTTTTTCTTAAACTTTAGTGAGTTTTAAAGTGATTTTGAGTTTTTTGTTTCAATTTCTCTAAGAATAAGATTGTTTTTTTATTTTTAGTGCATTTTTAAGTGGAAAATTTGTAGACTCTTAGAGTTTAAGTGGATTGTTTGGATTTTAAATACAAGCAAGCATAATTTCATGTACATAGTTTTAAAAATTATACAAATAAATGTCTCTTATGTACTTTTAATGTTTAGTAAGTTTGTTGTTTCTAATGATGGCAAAACCATATCAAATATTTTCATACGGCTAAAATTTCCGAAATTTTTCCGAAACGGTCTGATGTATGTTGTGTCGACATATTTTCCAGAGATAAATGTCTCAGTTAAATTATATTTTTACTTCTTTACATCATGTTTTTCATTTCCTACTATTAGTTCAAACTCTCTCGATATATCTTGCCCTATATATAATTTTCAATCTTTAATAAAATACTTTTTATTCATCCATTCAAATTCAAATACATTTTTTTTTGAACTTGTAGTGGATGACACTTGGATGTTAATATAGTTTTTTAAATATTAATTCATTAATTAAATTTAATTAATTAATTTTTAATTTTTTTATTTTTAGATTTAAGTTGCATGTATCTACCAATAGATGGCGCCAGATGTAAGAGGAAAATTTCAACTTGAAATGAAAACCTTTCTTTTCTTCTATTCCACATTATTATATTAGGGAGTTAGTTCACACTCTCCCTATATATTTATATATATCTTGTTCAAATATTAATTCTTTTAATTAAATTTAATTAAATAAAAAAAAAGCAGGAATTGACTTAAAAAATTTTTATATTACTTATTTTGTGTAAAATTCTAGAATTGCATGAATTTGTTCTTCAGTTCAATTTGTAATTATATAGTGAAAAAGGAAACTAAATTGCCAATAGATATTTGTCACTTGCGGTGGAAATTAATAAAATTCTTTTGAACAAATCGGCTTGCAAACACAAAAAAAAGAGCACAACTCAACACCTCCATGCTAGGGAGCCTCCTGCTAGGGGAGTCTGTTTGAAGCCAATTATCTACTTATCTTCTTTGTGGATTAAAAAAATTTTTTTTAAGTAAATAAAAAAAAATAAATAAAAAAAGTAAAAAAAAAGTAAAAAAAAAACAACGATGTTCGTTGCATTAAAAGTAGTAAAGTCAGGACTTTGTAATGGCTTAAGAGCTTTAAGGGTATCAGATTGGTAGAGTAGAAGTTGTTTGCTGGAGTTTCAGCATAGAGTTGAAAGGACTAATGCAATGATTGGAAATCAAACCAGTGGAAGTCTTGAGGTGGTTTCCTGGATGCTGGATCTGGCCAATGAGAAGAATTAAAATGGGATATGAAGAATTGATTTAGTGATTGAAGCGGACTCACAAGGTGACAGGGAAAAGTGGTGAGAACTGGGTAATGGGGAGGAATGAAGAGAAGAAAAATACTATCTAAATAGTGAGAAATGAGTAGAATCAGATGAAATGATGAAATGACGATCAGATTATCTAAAATGAGAAGTAACAAGAAATGATTATCTAAAGTGTGGAAAAAAAAAGAAAAGAGGATATAAATAAGGTAAAAAGCGATTTGTAGTCAGAAGAAATGAAAAGAAGAGATTAGATGATCTGAAATTGTGGTGGTAAAATAGAATGAAATAATCGCGACATAACATTCTAGCCTCATCAAATGATCTACAAAATTAAGGCGTTTCAAAATGATCAGCACTTTTAAATTTTGCCTGAATTTAAATTTCCAGTGATAAAAATGTTTGAATATTGGTGAGTATACTTATACAAATTTTCCATTTAAAAAATCCTATATATAAATTATACATTAAGATGTTCTTAAATACATTTCATTTGTTAAATTATAAACATTATTCGATGATTTCAACTCGAAAATTAATATATGAATTTTCTGATTTATCCTGTTACGGTTTAATAACAATATTGTAATTGAATATAATTTTTGTTTGCATAACCTCGATTATATTATGTATAATTTTTTTATTTCAATATTTACGATATACTCATACAATTAAAGTAATAATATTTTTATGTTACAAGATTTTGGAGCTTAAACTAATCCTAGGGTTATATATAATGGTTTGGTATATTCTTGATAAAGGATTATATTAGTTATTGCGGAACACAACACACATATGCAATTTAGGGACTAGTTTGATGCAATAGTGTTAATTATTGTCGATCCTGTTAGCAAGTGTTGTATAGTGTTGGTTGATATTAACTTAGTCGTAAAATGGAGAGTCGGATTATTTAGAAGATATTAATTTTGGTAATTTAATTTTAATTTTACAGCACCAAAGTAGCCATGCTGCCAAAGAAAAAGAAAAAAACAACACAGCGAGTGAAGAATATCGTCGGTAAACCACAATGATGTAAATGTAATACGGAGGATGGTTAAAAGAGGATGGGTATTAAATATGTCATAAAAATGTCATAGATATGTCATAGAAAAAAAGTTGTCCGGTTGTGTCTCAGGGGACAAACCGGATAACAATTCATCTGTAAACGTCCTAAAGAGAGGTTTGTCTATTCCAGCTCCCCAATCGAACGACTTAATCAACTAAAAATCACTTCTCCAGACAAGAACGTCAGTTTCTCCATCAGGAGTTGCTTCTCTATCAGTTTAAAATTGAATAAAGTTAGATTCCCTCAAGATAATTTGATCAAAAGTTTCAGATTCACATACAAATCAATAAGAAACTTTATATTTTGACCACTCACAGGTTTAGCTCGTCACTACTGCAAATGCTTTGGATTAGTGCACATTAGACATGAATAAAAGTCCCTTCTCAAATGAGAACTGTTGCCTTCTGAAAGGGACATACTCAGCAATGTACATTCTCATCATTGATGTTCTAATGCAGCTGGCAATACAGCGACAGTTAATCTTTATGCCATAAAAAAGGGCTGCACCGCTGTTACTATTTTTAGCACTACACAGGGGTACGCATAACTTGAAGAGATGATACGGACGCGAGTAATTTTTTAATACAGAGGATGTTTTCTTTCTTTAACTTTATAACAGATTTAGACATTTGACTTAAACTTTATAACATATTAGTCGTGCAGCTTGGAGATATGCTACGTACGCGAGTAACACTACCTCCACAACGCTCTACGATCCTATTCGACCGGGACCTACGGCTTAAAGTCGATTTCGAACAATTAAAAACATCTATGGCCTTTCCCATTTGAGAAGGGAAATTTTTGCCTATTCCCTTCACACATGACGAGCAAATCCCCATGCGAGACATTCGTACAGAAGTGGTAGTAGGAAGCAAATTCAAATGGAAATTAAACTCTAGTTCTAGAATTCCTTTTTGTTATTTGCCATCCAGGTGTTCAGTTACTCTGCTCTGCTGCCCTAGTTATGAATTCATATCTTCCAAATTTGCTAAAGAAACTTTGATGCAAGTTAATTCCTCGGGACATTGTTGCTGTATTTTTCTGCATGTGTGTTCAGAAACTAATGAAATCAAGAAATAAATTTTGCAGTTAAAAATTTTGGCTTCGAAATTATACAATAGAAGCAACCAAATCTATATTTCCTAAAAGTTATCATCATGATTTATTAATCATTATGATAATAGAGAAAAACATTCCTCAAGACGCCGGTAAACAAATGGTAAATTAATTTTTTTCCATGTTGATTTCACTTCGTTAAATTCTTATTTCGTTTTGATCATTGCTTGGCTTTCCAAGTGAAATTTAAAAGTACTTTGATGTTCATCCCACAATGAGCCTATATACTTAATGTAAAAAGGATTTTTAATGAAAATATTTAATTTTGAATGAAAATTTATAATTTATTAATATTTCATTACTTGTCTTTAAAAATTAATCATTTTCTTAAACAAAAAATGGTTTTTGAATATTCTTTAAACAACAATATTAGGCATAAATCGACTAGCTAGTGAGTAAAAGGAACGAGTCCGATTTTATTCTTTGGGGAGGATCTGCTTTGTTGAGGCACTGCTTGAGGCATGGAGCTTTGTAAGACAAATAGATTAACGGCTGTTATGAGCAGAAAGGAACAAGGAGTTTTTTTGTTTCATCCAATACAACAATCATATGCAGGACGTTTTCTCTGAAAGCATTAGTCCTCTAATCATGATAAGAAATATTGACTCACCGTACGGGTGTTCCCTGTTATGCAGAGCTCGACATCTTAATGCAAAATGAATAGCCTAAGATTTCCAAATCATCATTAAAAAGAGGAAAGAAAAAAAATATCAGTTGTTTCAAAGAGACGATTTGCTTAAAATAAACAGCAGATTAATTTTAAAATATCTGAATTCCTTAAGTAAAATAATTCTCAAATTTATGTTTCTCTATTGATAAACAATTTGTCTCGACTACAATCTGTCTTCCTCCACCTGTTAATGAATAATGCATGAATAATGCAACACGTAATATTCGTTGGTTAGTAAGTGTATACGTTAAGACAAAAAAGTGTCAGTGTTGATCGCCCTGCGCAAAAAAATGTATAGTATTTCATTGTAAAGGTTTAAAGAGTTATTTCACAAAATCATTTAACATTGTGTTGGGTAAAAGAACATATTTATAATAACTTTGTAAGAAATATTCAAAGCCTTGGTCTTTTACATGTTATAAAGTTAAAAATTAATGGCTAAAATTCAATGTGATTTAAAACCATCTACAAATTCATCTCATCTTCATTGCATTCAAATATATATCTCCATTATTAGAGGACATGGATACTGATTCTGAAAGTATAGATGGCTTTTTTTAACTCTTTCCTTATTCACTATGAGTCTTTCGAAGTTATATTTTATCGTCTTTTTGTTTTTCCAGTAAAACCTTTTTGGAATTTAATTTGAACTTTCCATCAGGTTAAGTTTTACTAGAACCAACAACTTGAATTGATGTGAAAGAATTAGAAATATAATTGAAAAAACCGTAGTGTCTATATACTTGGGCTGTGCAGGGGCACCAATTTCAGTTTTTGTGGGTATGGACAACGTCTTCCAGTAAAATTGCTAACGGTTATACTAGTAAAATATAGTTTAAAAAAAAAACTAAAAAACATACTTTAAGAGTTAATCAAACTAAAAAGTAAAACATAATTGTTAACATAAGAATAAAATGACTGACGAGAAAATGAATGTCATTGTTCTAAAAGCGTGGGGTGCTCGATATAAATCGTTATAATTTTTCACTAGTTTCATTCCGAAATGCAGAGTTAGTTTAAAAATGTCATACAAAGCACCCCACGCTTTTTAAGAACAGTGACAGTAATTTTATTACTATGTTAACAATTATTTTTTTATTTTTTAATTTGATTAACTCTAAAAGCTTGTCTTTTAGTGTTTTTAAGCTATATTATTTAAATGAGGTAATAATTTAATTGTGAGTTAAACAAAGGCTAAATGCGAATATGTCAAGCCAGCCAGGATTCGAACAGGGAATCTCCTGATCCGTAGTCAGGTGCGTTATTTGTTGTGATACTGTCCCATTTAGGTTTGAATGTCTTAGGTACTTTCATTCTACATGGGTTAAATTGCTCTTCATAAGTTAAAATAAAATCACTCATTCTGGCGATCCTAATCATGATGAGATAATTAACTTATCAAAATATTTTAGAGTCGTCGGTCCTTGATAAGTCTACAACGTTTAAATTAAATCTGATCGCTTAAAGTAGGGCAAAATCAAGCCCAAAGATTCAGTTACAAACAAAAATACAGGTGAAACTATTAAAAGCGTATTAAAAATAGAACATGTTGGTCCAATACTGTACTATTAGTAGTAGTAACTGGTTTGGCATTTCCGCAGAGGAAACAACTGGTTGAGATGCAAACTTTTTTACTTCAGTATAAGTTAAGTTCCAAGTTATTTTGATTTCTCGAATTTCTTTTTCAGGAATCTATACAGGAATCTTTTATAAATAATTTTCATTCATTTTTAAGTTTATCTGGAGCCATCTATTAGTAGATATATGTAACTTAAATCTAAAAAAAACTAAAATTAATTAATTAATTTTTAATTAATGAATTAATATCTGAAAAAACTGTATTAACATCCAGTGTCATCTACTACAAGTTAAAAAAAATGTATTTGAACTTGAGTGGATGACAAAAAAAAGTATTTTATGAAAGATCGAAAATTTGAACAAGATATATATAGGGAGAGTGTGAACTAATAGAAGGAATTGAAAAAATGTGATAAAAAGGCATATAGTAAAAATTAAAGAAAAAAAAAAAAAAATTTTTAATCCATTGTTATCCTGTCTACTAGAGAGCTTTCGATAGTTTCCCGCTGTGAAGAATGTAGGATAGATTTTTTGTTTTGCTTTCGTCTGGAGCTGTCTCGACTTAGATTTTGAATTTTCTTCGAATTTCCTCTTCAGTTCTGTCAAATACGACCTACTTCAAATCTCTTTAACGAAAATCTTCATGGAATTAAATATATTCTTAGAATTAAATTTATAAGTTGTTGTTGTAAGAAAAAGAAATTGTAAGGCAGGAAATTAAAAATTTGATTTTCATGCTTGTAGTTTTTAGATCGTGTTTCGCTTATACACAAATTAAAATTGGATATAAAGAAGATTATGGTATCTTGTAAACAATATTTTTAAAATTTTTCATATGTTTGTATATGCTTGCTTCGTTTAGTTTAGTTGTACATAAAGTTTCGAATTAAAAATTACTTTCAAACACAAATTTATTTTTTAAATATTCAAAAACATTAAATATTTAATAATTATATAAATTTTAATCGAAATTTTCTTTCTACATTCGAAATTATCTCGTTTTATTTTCCAAAAAATGTTTTTTACATCTTAGTAGAGCCAAAACATCACTAGCTGGCCTTTGGAGCACATAAACTCGTACATGAATAATTAATTAGAATAAGTGACAATGAATATAGCAATGTAACAGACAATTAAACTAGTTTCTTACAAAAACTTTGTAATAAGATTCTGCTCATCATTAAAGCAACAAATTATTTAAGTCAATAAATCATTGGGTGGATTTTTATGAAATATAAATTGTTGGTACTATAAAATAATTACTATATAAGTATTGCATATTAATAAGATTTATGGTACTATATAAGTACTGTATATTAATGAGACTTAGGGTACTATAAATATAATGTTGATTTTGCTAAACCTGAGTGGCAAAAATAATTAAATTAATTTTCTTCAAGTTCGAATGCAGCATTGTTAAGATTGCCTAATAGCTCTCCATGTCTCGTTCATATTCATAAATAAAAGGTAAGCAATAGAACTCAACTTATATTGCTTTTCCATATATCAAATTAATTATTTTTGCCAATTTAATATGACAAAATGATTTATCAAGATATCTTTTGCCAAGAATTATAATGAAACTTGGTTTATAAGAAATTGTGATGTTATCATTTTAAAAAAGGCATACAGTAAAAATTAAAAGAACAAAATCTATATTTTTTTATCCATTGTTATCCTGTCTACTGAAAGCTTTTGAATGTCTCCCGCTGTGAAGAATGTCGGACAGATTTTTCTTTTACTTTCGTCTGGAGCTGTCTCTACTGAATTTCGGATTTTCTTCGAATTCCCACTTGAGTTCCATCCAATACGACCTACTTCGAGTCTCTTCAACGAAAATCTTCAGGGAATAAGATATCTTCTTAAAATTAAATTTATAAGTTGTTGTTGTTGTAAGAAAAAAGAAATTGTAAGTCAGGAAACTAAAAATTAATTTTCATGCTTGTAGTCTTAAAATTGCATCTTAAACTAAATTGTTAATAGAGAAGACTTTGGTACCTTGTAAACATTTTTTTAATATTTTTTGTGATATGTTTGCATATGCTTGCTTCGTTTAATTGTACATAAAGTTTCGGTTTTTAAAAAGATATTTTCAAACAATTTTTTTAAATATTTAAAAATATTAAAAATCCCAAAACTTGTAATCGAAATTTTATTTCTACATTCCCAAATTGACTCTTTTTATTTTCGAAATCTTTTTACATCTTAGTACACGAAGTTCTATGAACTCTTATTTTTCCAATATTTTTCTCTCACTCTAAGAAATACAATTAAAAATTATTTCGCAATGTTTTTAAATATTAATGATTTACGTTCTCATCCCATGTGCAGAATTGTAAAGCCCATTATCAAAAGCAAAACGAAAAAATTAAATAAACTTTTAAATCTGTCTATACGAACATACTTTCTATCCTGATAAATAAAAAATCTGGGGAAAATCGAGCTAAATTTCAAATATTAATTGTGAAATGAAAAATAAATTAATAGTAATTATTATGTTCATCCTATTCAAATAATATAAATTGTTTGAGAGCATTCAATAAAAATTCGTGAATTTCGCATATTCTGGTGCTGTATATGGTTGCATAGATTTATTTAAAAAAACACGAGGATTATTTATGCATTTATTTTTATTTTTCTATTCAAGGCAGTGCAATTTCGAAAATGAAAGCGTTCAGCATTTTTTTTTTTTTTTGAAAAATTATTCTTACATACAGTCCTCTTAAAGTGAAAGGAACAAAATTAAATTATGTCCTAAATACACGTTGTTTCTTTCCGCGATACAGAAAGTTAATTAATATATTCTTACAGAAGAAGTCTATTTAACCAAAAGCATCCAAAAGTAATTTATTTTTTAAAAATAGTAATTCTTTAAATTGATATTATACAAAAAAAAGAATGCAAAAATGAAATAATAATAATAATAACAATATATGTTTTTGATAAACCAGGTTTGCAAATCAAAATTAATTAATTCTAATTTAACTATATCAGTGGTATATCTATTTGATTTAAATTGTTAAATTTCTATGTATTAAACTGTTATCAGTTATGTAAAACCAAGTACTAAATAATTATTATCATCTAGGCCGATTTACACAAATTTAGTAATTAATGTAACAACAAATCATAAAATTGAGATTTTAATGTAAGAGCAAAACGCATAACAGAAATTTTACACAAATAAAGAATGAAAAAGTATCAATAAATTATATTCAGGCAATAAATTATGTTCATCTGTTATCGTTCAAAACTGAATGAAAAAAAAAACAGATTAAAAAATAAAAATTTCACATGGCCAAACGATTTTATAAAAAGCACGTGAGAAAAATTTATAAACTAAAAAAATATAGATATCCACACGATTTTATAAAAAAAACATGTGAAGAAATTTTTAAAACACGTAATATATAAAAAAATGTTTGAAGTCATTTCTTACTTAGGTCAACAAAGAAAAAATTTTATTTTAGTTACTTTTTATTAAATAATTACAATTAATATATATATGTATATATATATGATAGAATCGCAATATTAAGGGGCAAAATAGAAAAAGAATTTCCTTGCAATTTTCCACTTTCCTTTCTATATATGGTGTTGGACTATTATTTTTGTTTGTTACTATTTATTTGCTTTCTATTTTTTTCGTTTCTAATTTATGAAGCTGATGGTGGTCTATAATTTCTCATTCTGTCCATCTCTTGTAATGCTTCATTATTGCAAGGAACCTTTCCAGTGAGTTTCGAGCAGTTCAGTTCTTCAATTAATAGTCCATCTAATGATTTCACACAACTCAAGGCGGCATATGCTTGATCTGCTGAGAAGAGTTTTCGTCCAAGATATACGAGTATTACTGCATTATCTACAGTGCTACCTTGCATCTTATGTACTGTTGATGCCCATGATAGTATTAATGACAGCATTCTTCGTTCAGCAGTACTGTAGCTACGTTTGGCGGGGAATTGCATTGATACTGGCTTGATATCAGTGCAATTCCCGCCAAACGCTTTTTTTCTCCCATACAAAACTAAAATTAATTAATTAAATTTAATTACTGAATTAATACTTGAAAAAAATGGATTAACATCACGTGTCATCCATTACAAGTTCAAAAAACTGTAATCGAACTTGAGTGGATGACTAAAAAGTATTTTATGAACAATTGAAAATTTGAACAAGATATATATAAGGAGAGTGTGAATTAATAGAAGGAATTGAAAAAGCATGTGAAAGAAATATTTAAAAAAAAACGTTACAGCAATTTTAAGAAGAGCACGTGAAAAAAATTTAAATAAACCAATAACAGTAGCTCTTGAAAAAAATAATAATAATAAATAAACGAATCAGAAACGTTCAAAATGGTGGAAGAAACGAAACACTGATCAATGACACGAAAAACTCGTCTATTCAAAACAATGTCCATAAGTTTATGACTAAAAATAAAATGTAGATTTCAATCAAAAAATCCCTCTTTGAAAAAATGGAAAGAATGTTATTATTATTCAATTGTTATTATTGAAAATAAATTTTTATCATGAATTATAGAAGAAAATACAAATTTATTTTTATGTAAAAATCAATTTTAAAAATAGGAATAAAGCAAAATTTAAGTATCATAACTTTCGACAAAAAGATTTTTTAATATTTTATTTGAAATGTGATTTATATACAGTATGTTAATTTATATATTAAGTTTACCAAAGAGCTCTCCATGTCTCGCTGATATTCATAAATATAAGGTAAGCAATAGAATTCAACTCATATTGCTTTTCAATGCATCGATTCAATTATTTTTTGCCAGTTGTTGTTATCGTTTTAAAAAAGGCATATAATAAAAATTAAAACAATAATTTTTTTATCTATTGTTATCCTGACTACTCGAAAGTTTTGAAAGTCTTCCGCTGTGTAGAATGTCGGATAGATTTTTCTTCTGCTTTCGTCTGGAGCTGTCTCTACTCGATTTTCGGATTTTCTTCGAATTCCCACTTGAGTTCCATGCAATACGGCCTACTTCGAGTCTCTTCAACGAAAATCTCCATGAAATAAACTACCTTCTTAAAATTAAATTTATAAATTATTATTGTAAGAAAAATAAACTGCACGTCAGGAAACTAAAAATTAATTATCGTGCTTGTAGTCTTAAAATTGCATTTAAAACTGTAGTTTAAATAAAAAAAAATATGGTATGTTGTGAACAGTTTTTTAAAGTTTGGTAATATGTTTGCATATGTTTGCTTCATTTAGTTGCACATAGAGTTTCGTTATAAAAAACATTACTTTCAAACAAAACTTACAAATATTAAAAATCTCAAAAGTTGTAATCCAAATTTTGTTTCTTCATTCCTGATTTCTCCCATTATTATTTTTTTTTTTGCCTAATTTTATTTCATCTTATTACACGAAATTCTATGAGGAATCTTTTTTTTTTCAAGATTTTTCTCTGAAACTATGAAATAGAGTTAAAACTGATTTCCCAATGTTTTTAAATATTAATGATTTAAGTTCTCATTCCATGTGTAGAACGAACTGTAAAGCACATTATCAAAAACAAAATTAAAAATTAAATAAACTTTGAAATACATCCATATTTTTTTTTTCATGATAAATAAAAAAATCTGGTAAAAATCAAGTTAAATTTCAACTATTAAATGGGAAATGAAAAATATTTCATATTAATTATTATTTTCATCTTTTGTCAATAATAAAATTATTTGTGAGCAATCAATAATAAATAATAAAATGTGGACATTTTTTGGTGCTATATCAAAGTGCATACATTATTTTAAAAAAACGTGAATATTTGTATATTTATTATTTTTTTCTATCTAAGGTAGTGCAATTTCAAAATTTAAAGCGATTCACAATTTTTATTTTGAAAAATAATCTTCAACTCAAAATCAAAGGAACAACATTAAATTCTTTCGTAAATATGACGACGATTTTCTCCCCGATAAAGAACGTTTTTGATTTCTTACAGAGAGGTAATTTTGGCATTCTTACGGAAGAGGTCTATAACAATAAATCAAGTAACAATAAATCATGTTCAGGCAATAAATTAAGTTCATCAGTTATTTTTAAAATGGAAAAAAAGAAGACAGATTAAAAAATAAAAAAAACTTCCATTTCTAAACGATTTTATAAAAAATCACGTCACTTTTGTATGTATGCACAACTAAACGAGTTTATGTATCTATGGTGCTGCTACTTAGACATAAGAAATGTATTTTTCTTTCTTCATTACAATCTGTGTCAAAATTCTATTTTATGAATGCATGTAAACTTATCTTTTATGTATTTTATCTTAACATTCAGGATCACAACTGTAGTATGTGACCGAATTATTATGTGTACTATAATATATTATTTATATGAAGAACGACCGGCAAAGACACGCCACACTGGCGACGTCGAAGAAATGCAAGGTTTCCCGGTTTTACAAATCGGGAACAAGAAATTTGACATTTGACATTTATTGCGCAATTTCGTTTTGATGCGTAAAACTTTCTTTGCGTCAAACTACCAGCATCCAGGTAGGAGCAGTTAAGAGGAGCACTGCTTTCATGGACCACTTAAAAATCGGTTTGACAGAATCTTCCGATGTAATCATGTGTGCCGACCCCGCTCCGGCCACGCTTATTTTCCTCACATCAAAGGACCCCATTTACCCCCAGCTGTCACTCCCAGCCAGAGATAACTCAGATTGTTTTCCGCGGTCACTCTGAGACTGTCGGATGAACAGCCGCTCGCCCTTCACCCACTTTCAATTGGACGCAGTTGAAGACAGGTCTCCTTTTGATCTCGAAAAACATGCCACGTTTTTGCCTGCTGTCAGTGACAACTAGTCGAAAATGGGGTTCGCGAGATTCCCTTTGATGTGAAGAAAAAACCGAGTCTGGCCGGAGAGGGGTCGGGTAACATGATACCACAATTGTGAAAAACCAATTTTTAATTGGCTAGTGAGGCTGACTCAATCGTTCTCATACTCTTGTGTGGATGGGGCTTCAGATGCGAAATCAATGTGTGTAATGTAAACACCGATATGTAGTTAATAGAAAATTTAAATACTTTGGTGTATTTCTGGAAAAACTTCTTGTTAGTGATTGAAGATGCACATTTTTCTCAATGTAAGTATTAAAACTTATACGTGTGTATCAAGAGTTTTTTATTGAATGATTGATATTGAACATAACATAATTGAACAAGTTTCATCCGCACACACATTGCGATTTTAAAACTGATATTAAGAATAAATACAGTTTTGCAGGAGAATACGCAATACACAATTATAACTCTTTAAAACTTTAATTTAATAAAATTTAACCCAAGGCGTTTGGGGGGAAATGGCAAAGGTCAATATATACTAGTTTTTGCTAATATTTTCAACAGTAATGTAATTAAAATATCAATGTCACATGCAATAATTCCACTATATTAAAATTTGTATCAGTTCTATTATATTTTTTTAAAAAAATGACGGATAAAAACCCAATGTATCAAACATTTAACCGTATAGGATAAAAATGAATATGTGTAATGTATATCACATATTGATTTTTGCCCTATTACGTTATTAAAAACTGCAGATATGTCGCCTACTCAGGGTTCTTAAATTTCTGATTCAAGAGCGAATTTTCTCCACAACTCTTCTTGGTTTAGCTCAGGAAAAAAATGTGGTTGATTTTCTTTTTACCTTGACTCAAGTAGAAAAATTAGGATAATAGACTATTTCGCTCACAATAACAAAGTTAATACTAGAGAGCAATACCCGAAAAGATTTTGAAACTTCATTGCAACCTAATAAAGAATTATCTTTAAAAACGTAAGGAGGCCATATTTTATTTCAGTTACTGCGTTATTTGATGTCGCATTTGATCAATTTTCCTCTTCTCAGCAATTCGAATTTCGAACAGTGACAAATTTTTATGTAAGATTGCAGGGATTTAACTAAATATATCTGAACATAGATTCTGAAAATGATTGAATTTCGGAAGGTTTTATGGAAATATTCTTCATTCCCCATTTGTATAGTGTCTAATAATCAAGTTTAAAAACTCAGATTACGATCCATCCTCTTTTTCAGAAGCAGTGGCAATTGCCATAAAAATGGAACGCCACACTCTCTGGTTCAATTCCACTCATAACGATTTTTCCTACATTGTGGAAAACTCGAAAAGTTTTCATAAAAGCTTCAGCTATCACTTCAGTTCAAAATTGTTCTTGCTGCTGGCGATGCGTATTGTCCTCCGTTTCTTTGGATTCTTGATGGTTTTATTTGTCTTGCCTATTCACTTCGAGTGGTGATAGCTATTTTGGGTTTCCAATGTTCTCCCTCTCATTCGTGTATTATTTTTTTAGTTTACTTTTAAGTGTGGTTTATTTTTAGAAATTCCTCTTTTCTTTTGAATGGATTGTGTTGTGATCGGTAGCAGAACTGTAAACATGCTTCTGTTTGTTTGTTCGTTCTTTCGACATTTGTTGTGAGTTATCCGTTCGAATTTTAACCGAGATATTTTGAGGTTCTTGAGTTTGTCTTTTTCTTCCTTTTATTTTTTACGTTTTCTTTGTACGACGAAAATATTTATGTTGAGTCTAAACTATTTTTATCTCTGGATCAAAAGAAACATTTTTCAATCGTTTTATTTTTTTATAAGGGAGTGGGGCTATTAATACTTGTGTGGTATTGATATACTTTCCAATTTTATTTATTGTAAAGGTAACCCCCTATTGTAACTGGATTTTTACTAGCGTGGCCTTTCTTTGGTTTTGGTGAGGTTTAAAAAGATTTTTGCGTCTTTATTTAATTGTCCCTAAGTGTAAGAATTTTTTTTTATTTTATACATTTTTAAGAGGAAAATGTGTGGTCTCTTTGAGATTAAGTGGATTGTTTGAATTTTAAATATAAAATTCTGTATAATCTCATGTTCATAGATTTAAAAATTAGGCAAAAAAATATCTCTAATGTTGACGAAAATACGTAGAAGAAATGAATTCGCCAACTTCCGGGTTCTTTTAGTTGTTCACAAAGTTATTAAGTTGTTGTTGGTTCAAAATAAATCAGCTCTCTTTAATTCTTGACTATTTTATTACACATACTAAGAATATTAAAAACTTTGTACAATATTTACAAATTAATAGTAATGCCACAAATTTTAATCTCTAATGCCATAAAACTTAATTCCTCTCAATATACTTCTCACACTTCTAAGATTACCTCTCTCTCTTGCTTTCCAAGCACGCTCTCAAGCACACACTTCTTTCGCCCAATTAACTTTGCGTCGCAGCGCTCTCTAACGGCATTCATTCCTCTTTTTTCCACAAATGTACTTGGGTAACATTTACTATGTTTCTTGCATCTTATAAAGGGGATCATTTACAAAAAAGTTTCATATATTATAACAATTTTCTTTCCCTAAACTGTCTGATATATGTTATGTCGACATATTTTTCTAAGATAAATTTATCATTTAAATTAAACTTTTAGATTGTTACATAATATTTTTATGTTTAAAATTCTAGAATTGCATAAATTTATAATTATTTATAAAAAAAATTAAATTAAATTCCTCAAACAAATCGACTGGAGTTGTCCGCAACTCAAAAGATGAAAAGCACAACTCAACAGCTCCAGTCTAGAAGGGAAGCGTCTTTTATGAGCCCAATTATCTATTAATCTTCTTTCTGGATAAAAAAAAGTTTGTCACGATCGTCGCTGCATTGAAAAGGAATAAAAGTCAGGAACTGGGTAAAGACTTAATAGATCCAAAGTGGATGGGATTGGTAGGGTAGACGTATTATGCTGGAGTTTCAGAGTAAAGTTGGACGGACTAACGCAATAATTATCTATCAAACCAATGGCAGTCTTTAGGTGGTCCCCTGGATGCTGGATCTGGCCAATGAGGAGAAATAAAATGGGGTGTGAAGAAAGAATTTAGAGATGGAAAGTGGATACACAATGGGACAAATGAAAAGTGATGAGAACTGAGTGAGATGAGAGGAGGAATGAGGAGAAGAAAAAAGATGATCTAAATACTGAGAAAAAAGATTCAGATGATATGATCTAAAATGAGAAATGGCGAGAAATTATTATTTAAAGTGTGAAAAGAAAAGAAAAGATGATATAAAGAAGGCAAAGAAGAGATTTTTAGTCAAAAAGAAGGAAAGAGAAGAGATTAGATAATCTGAAACTAATGACATAATCGCGGTGATAAAATATCATGAAATAATAGTGAGATAATCCTCTACCTTCATCAAATGATCGACACAATTAAGGTAAAAGCTTTAAAATGATTAAAAAATTAACTTGTGCCTGAATTAAAACTCCCAGTGATTATTATTATGTATAAATTACGCATTTATTATTTTTCTATTATGTATAATTTATGAATTTAGATTTTTTTAAATACATTTAATTTGCTAAATTATAAACATTATTTGAGGATTTCTATTCGAAAATAAATGTTTCATTTTCTTATTTATCTTTTAACTTAAAGATAATATAATTGAATATAATTTTTGATTCTATAACTTCGATTATACTATGTATATATTTTTTATTTGAATCTTTCCGATACATTCATACAATTAAAGAACGCAATAATTTTTTATCTGACAAAATTTTGGAGTTTAAAAATCAATCGGGTTATATATAATGTTGGGTATATTCTTGATAAGGGTTATATCATTTTATGCAGAGCATAGCACACATATAAAATTTGGGGACTTGTTTGATGGGATATCGAGGCGTTAATTAGTGCCGATCCTGTTAACAAGCATTGTATAGTTTTGGTTGATATTAATTTAGAAATATGGAGCGTTGGGCTATTATTGGAACATATTAATTTTGGTAATTTAATTTTAATTTTACAAAACACAGTGGCCCTGCTGCCGTGATAAAAAAGACAACACAAAGAGTGAAGAATATCGCGGGAAACCACGATAATGTAAATGCAACACGGAGGATGATTAAAAGAAGATGGGTATCAAATAAAAGGATACGTACTAGAAAAAAAATGTGTCGGGTTGGGTCTCAGATGGCAAACAGGATAACATCTCATCTGTAAAGATCCAAAATAGTGGTATGTCTTATCTGATCTAGCTCCTAAATTGGATGAATTAATCAACTAAAAGGACTTATCGCTTCTCCAGTCAATAACGTCAGTCTCCACCAGTAGATGTCTTTGGTACCACAGGTTTCAGGTTGGAAGGTTATGGGGGTGGCATATATGTTTTTCAGTGGTTTGGATCCACATTATACTGGAGGTCCTGGTTTAATTAGTCCAAAATGTGAACAAAATGACCACAGAGCGACAAACCAAACAATGTTATGAAGAGTTGCTTCTCCATCAGTCTAAAATTGAATAAAGCTAGATTCCCACCAGGTATCGTGATCGAAAGTTTCAGAACCACAGACAAACTAATCAGATGCCTTATGTTTATCCCACTCACCGCTTTAGCTCGCCACTACTGCGAATGCGTTGGATAGTGATCACATTAGCCATGAATAAATGCCCCTCCTTCAATGAGAACTGTTCCCTTCTCAAATGGACATGCTGAACAATACACTTTCTTGTTTGAGAAGGGACTTTTTTAATATGGCTCTTCACAGATGACATACAAATTTTGTGCTTAAATCCACATGCGAGATATTGGTACAGTCGAATAATTCCTTTTTACAGCTTATTATATATATATATATATATAATAAGCTGTAAAAATGTAAGTATGTAATCATTTACTTCTCACAAGACTCTGGAATTCAAACGAATGTGTATATTTATAGAATGTTGTGGTGGTTATTTGATGTGGGATTATATTAGTTATTACGGTACATAAAATTTAAGAAAGTTTTTTGGTTGATAATAACTCCTTTTATCTCATTTAGAGTTGGGTGATTAGTTGGTAACTTTAGTTTATTTTCTATAAATACAACACCACCATTTATAAATTAGTGTTGTGAACATATATATAACATGTATATATATATATATATATATTTAGTTATTCTAAGTGTATAAATATTGCAATTGTTGCCTACTCAAGGTTCCCTCATTTCTGATTCAGAAGTGAATTTACTCTACAAAGTTTCTTTGTTTCATTTTAGGGGGAAAATGTGTTAGATTTTCTTATTACCTTGACTCAAGTAGCACAATTAAGAGGTTGGACTCCTTTGCAAATGCTCATGGTATCAAAGTTGATGCTACAGTGCAATGTCAGTAAAGTTTTTGAAACTTCTTTGCGATCTAATAAAGAATAACTTTCTTTAAAATATTTAAGGAGACCATGACTTATCATTTTAATAGTCTGCGTTCTTTGGTAATGAATTTAATAAATTATCCTCTACTCAGCAATTCGATTTTGGAACAGTGAAAAACTTTTATGTAAGATTGCAATTATTTTCTCAAAAATGTCTGGACATAGATTTTGAAAACGATTAATTTCGGAAGGTTTTTAAAGAGAAAACTACTTCATGGCCATGCCTAAGATTCAGTTTAAAAACATAGATTTTAATCCTTCCTCTTTTTTGGAAGCAGTGGTAAATGCAATAAAGATGGAACGCCCACGCTCCACTCATAACGATTTTTCCTGCATTGTGGAAAGCTCGAAAAGTTTCCTTAGAGATTCAGCTATCACGTCAGTTCGAAATTGTTCCTGTCTCTAGCAATGAACACTTGTTCGATGTAACTGCCCTCCTTTTCTTTGGATTCTTGATGGTTTTGCCTATTCACTTCGAGTGGTGATAGCTATTTTGATTTCCAATGTACTCCCTCGCAGTCTTTTGTTATATTGTTAGTTTACTTGGAAGTGTGGTATATTTTTGGAAATTCCTCTTTTCTTTTGAATGGATTGTGTTATAATGATCCGAATTTCGGTAGCAGAACTGTAAACATGTTTCTTTTCGTTTGTTCGTTCTTTTAGAATTTTTGTTCTTTCGACATTTGTTGTGAGTAATCTGTTCGAATTTTTTACTGAGACGTTTTGCGGTTCTTGAGTTTGTTTTCTTCTTCCCTTTAATTTTTGTGTTTTTTTTTTACGACGAAGAGATTTATGTTGAGTATACACTATTTTTATCTCTGGATCTAAAGAAACATTTTCAATCGTTTTATTTCTATGTAAGGGACTGGGGCCATTAATACTTGTGTGGTATTGATATTACTTTTCGATTTATTTTATTTATTTATTTATTGTAAAGCTAACTCCCCTATTGTAACTGGATTTCTACTAGCGTGGCCTTTCTCAGGTTTTGGTGAGTTTTAAAAAGATTTTGCGTCTTTATTTAATTGTCTCTAAATGCAAGAATTTTTTTTATTTTAGTGTATTTTTAATAGGAAAATCTATGGTCTCTTTAAGATTAAGCAGATTGTTTGAATTTTAAATATAACTTCTGCATAATCTCATATTCATAGATTTAAAAATTATGCAAATAAATGTCTCTGATGTACTTGTGTAACATTTACTACGTTTCATGCATCTAATAAAGGGGATCATTGGCAAAAAATTTAAATATCGCTGTACAAATTTTCTTTCCCTTAAACGGTGTGATGTATGTCAAGTCGACATATTTTTCTGTGATAAATTTATAATTTAAATTAAATGTTTACATTGTTACATCATTTTTTTATGTTTAGAGTTCTAGAATTGTATAAATGTATAATTATTTGTAAAAAAATTAAATTAAATTCCTCAAACAAATCGACTTGAGCTGTTCGCAACTCAAAAGATGAAAAAGCACAACTCAACAGCTCCAGTCTAGAAGGGAAGCGTCTTTATGAGCCCAATTATCTATTAATCTTCTTTGTGGATAAAAAAAAAAGTTTGTCACGATCGTCGCCGCATTAAAAGAATAAAGTCAGGACTGGGTAAAGACTTAACAGATCCAAAGTCGATGGGATTGGTAGGGTAGACGTCCTATGCTGGAGTTTCAGAGTAAAGTTGGACGGACTAACGCAATAATTATCAATCAAACCAATGGCAGTCTTGAGGTGGTCTCCTGGATCTGGATAAAGGGAAAATTAAAATGGGATATGAAGAAAGAATTTAGAGATGGAAGAAGGATAAACGAAGTGACAAGAATAAAAGTGATCGAGAGATGAGAACTGAGTGAGATGATAAAGAGGAATGAGGAGAAGAAAAAGAAGATGATATAAATAGTGAGAAGAAGTTGAGAAATGAGTAGAAGAGATCAGAAGACCTAAAGTGAGAAATGATGATCTAAAGAAGAAAAGAAAAGAAAGGATACAAGGTAAAGAGGAGATTGAAAAGTAAGAAGATAAAGAAGAAAGAATGTAAGTAGAAGAGAAAGAAGAAAAGAAGAAAAGGAAGGCAAAGAAGAAGAGAAAGAAAGTAAAAGAGAAGGTAAGAGACAGAAGGTAAAGAAAAGAATTTTAGTCAAAATTAGGAAAGATAAGAGATTAGATGATCTGAAACTAATGACATAATTGTGGGGTAAAGTAGCACGAACTAATCTTGAGATAATTATCTAGATAAATGATTACACTTTAACTCTTGCCTGAATTCAAACTCCAGTGAAAGGGATGCTTGAATATTGGTGATTATACTTTTACAAATTTTGCCTTTATTAATCCTATGTATAAAATATTCGTTTAAATTTTCTTTAATTTGCTAAATTATAAACATTATTTGATGATTTCGTTTCGATAAATCATGTTTGATTTTTCTGATTTTTAGTCAGGGGCCCCTTTTACTGCTTAATGATAATAATATGATGGAATATATTTTCGCTTGTATAACATAGATTATATTACGTAAATATGTAATTTGAATCTTTACGATACACTCATACAATTAAAGAATGCAATACACTTTTGTCTGGGATCTTTGATTTGGAAGCTTAAACGAATCTATCAGGTTATATATAATGTTGTGGTATATTCATGATAAGGTAGTTAGTGCGTAACACAACACACGTATATAATTTAGGGACTGGTTTGATGGAATATTACGGAGTTAATTAGTGCCGATTATGTCAGCAGGTGTTATATATTATTGGTTGATATTAATTTAGTCATAGTATTGAGAGTTGTGTTGTTACTGGAAGATATTAATTTTGGTAATTTAATTTTAATTTTATAACACCACAGCGTCCATGCTGCTGCGAAAGAGAAGACAACACAAAGAGTGAAGAATATCGTCGGCATACCACGATGGTGTAAACGTGACAAGGATGACGATTAAAAAGAGGATATGTATCAAATAAAATGGCATGCCTTAGGAAAAAAGAGTTGTCAGGTTATATCTCTGGTGGCAAGCAGGTTTACCTTTTACCTGCAAATGTCCAAAATGAAAGTATGTCTTAGCTGTTCCAGCTCCTCAATGGGATGAATTAATCAACTAAAAGGACTCATCCCTTTTCCTGTCAATAATGTCTATTTCTCCGTCAGATGTTGCTTCTCCATCAGTCTCAAATTAAGTAAAGCTAGATTCTCATCATATACTATGATTAAAAGTTTCAGAACACAAGCAAACCAATCAGAAACCTTATGTTTTGCCCACTCACAGTCTTAGCTTGTTCACTTTGCAAACGCGTTGGTTACTGTGCCCATTATACATGAATAAATGTCCCTACTCAAAGGGACATGATCAACAATATACTTTCTCATTTTGTTGTTCTAATGCAGCTGTAAATACAGGGCAGTTAATCTTTATGCCATAAGCAAGGGCTGCACCGCTGTCACTCATTTAACACTACCCTTATGCTACGGGAGCGAGTAACACTACCCACACAACGCTCTACGATCTTATTAGACTGACAGACCGATGGACCAATTAGTGGATTCCGAATCACTAAAAACATCCATGGTCTTTCTCATTTGAGAAGGAAAATCTTTACCAATGCCCCTTAACACAAGACGAGCAAATTTTGTGCTCAAATCTCCATGCGAGACATTGATACAGTCGAAGTGAGTAGTTGGAAGCTAATTCAACTGGAAATTAATCCCTAGTTCTAGAATTTCTTTTTTTTATTCCAATCCAGGTGGTCAGTGGCGGTGCTCTGCTGCCCCAGCTATCAATTCATTGCTTCCAAAATTTAATCATTTGCATAGGACATTTTGAAGCAATCAGGTAACTCTCAGGGTATCATTGATGTTTTGTGTGTTTGTTCTGAAACCAATAAAATGAAGAAAAAAAAAATTTTTGGCTACGAACTTATACAACAGAAGCAACAAAATCTATATTTCTTTAAAATTAATCATCATGATTTACTTAATCATTAGGAAAATAGAGAGAAACAAATCCCTCAATACACAGTTAAAAAAATGGAAAATTAATTTTTCCATGTTGATATCGCTTTGTTAAATTCTTATTTCGTTCTGATCATTGCTTGATTTGCAATGACATAAAAATAATTTGAAGTTCATCCCATAATGAACCTATGTACTTCACGTAAAATGATTTTTAATGAAAATATTTAATTTTGTATTAAAACATTTCATTACTTGTATTTAAAATTATTCTTTTCCTTGACAGAAATCAGTTTTCGAATATTCTTTAAGCAACAATATTAGGCATAAATCGACTAGCAAGTGAGTAAAAAGAACGAGTCCGATTTTATTCGTAGGGGAGAATCTGCTTTGCGGAGTCTCTGCTTAATGGCGCTTTGTAAGACAAATAGATTAGCGGCTGTTGGAGCAGAAAGGAACAGGGTTTCTTTGTTTATCCAATACAACAATCGCTTGCAGGACGTTTTCTCTGAAAGCATTAGTCCTCTAATCATGATAAGAAATATTGACTCACCGTATGGGTGTTCCCTGTTATGCAGGACTCGACGTCTTAATGAATCTGAATAGCCTAAGATTTCCAAATCATCATTGAAAATGAAGGAAAGAAAAAGATATCAGTTGTTTCAAAAAGACGATTTGCTTAAAATGAACAGCAGATTAATTTTTAAAAAATCTCAATACTTTAGATAAAATAATTCTCCAATTTATGTTTCTCGATATTGTGTCTCGACTATATTCTGTCTTCCCCCAAATATTAATGAATAATGCAGCATGTAATATTTGTTGGTTGATAAGTGTATATATTATGACACAAGTGTCAGTTTTGATCATGCAGCGCAAAATAATGTGTAGTATTTCATTATACACTGAAGTGACAAAAGTCATGGGATACCTCTTAATATCGTGTCGGCCCCTCCTTTCGCCCGGCGAAGTGCAGAAACTCGACGTGGCATGGACTCAACAAGTCGTTGGAAGTCTTCTGCAGGAATATTGAGCCATGCTGTCTCGATAGACGTCCATAATTGTGAAAGCGTTGATGGTGCAGGATTTTTGAACAGACCTCTCGATGATGTCCCATAAATGCTCGATGGGATTCATGTCGGGCGATCTAGGTGGCCAGATCATTCGTTGGAATTGTCCAGAATGTTCTTCAAACCAATCGCGAACAGTTGTGGCCCGGTGACATGGCGCATTGTCATCCATAAAAATCCCACCGTTGTTTGGGTACATGAAGTCCATGAATGGCTGCAAGTGATCTCCAAGAAGATGAACATAAGCATTTCCAGTCAATGTTCGGTCCAGTCGCACCAGAGGACCAAGTCCATGCCATGAAAAACAGCCCACACCATTACGGAGCCACCACCAGCTTGAACAGTGCCTTGCTGACAGTTTGGGTCCATGGCTTCGTGGGGTCTGCGCCACACTCGAACCCTACCATCAGCTCTTACCAACTGAAATCGGGGTTCATCGGACCAGGCCACGGTTTTACATTCATCTAGGGACCAACCGATATGCTCACGTGGCCCCGAGAGTCCCTGCAAGCGATGTCATTCGGTCAGTAAAGGCACTCGAGTCGGTCTTCTGCTGGAATAGCCCAAGAAAGCCAAATTTCTCCGCACAGTTCTAACAGACATGTCCCTTGTACGTCCCACATTGATTTCTGCGGTTATTTGACGCAGTGTTGCTTGTCTGTTAGAATTTACGACTCTTTACAGACGTCGCCGATCTCGGTCGTTAAGTGCAGGCGGTCGACCACTGCGCTGTCCATGGTGGGATGTTATGCCTGAAATGTCATACTCGGCACACTCTTGACACAGTGGATCTGGGAATGTTGAATTTCTAACGATTTCCGAAATGGCATGACCCATGCGTCTAGCTCCAACTAACATTCCGCGTTCAAAGTCTGTTAATTCCCGTCGTGCGGTCATCATCACGTGAAAATCTCTTCACATGACTAACTTGAACAGAAATGAAATTCTGCGAAAGCACTGCGCATTTATACCTGTTCTACGCGATGTTACTGCCATCTGAAAATTTGCATATTGCTATCCCATAACTTTTGTCACTTCAGTGTAAATGTTTAAAGAATTATTTTATAAAGTGATTTTAAAACGTGCTATGCAAAAGAATATATTTATAATAACTTGATATAACGATGGCTCAAACTCTCGGCATTTTGTTTACAAGGGTGTCACAAGTTTAAAATCGACAGTTAAAATTCTATACAATTAATAACTCAGTCCGAAAACATTCTATTTCCATTGCATTCAACTTTATATCTGTTATTAAAGGAACCCTCCAATGACGTGGATGCTGATTCTGACTGAGTAGATGTTTTTTTTTTTTTAATCTTTTTCTTACTTATTACGGGTCATTCAAAGTTAAACTTTTATCGTCTTTTTTTTTTTTCTGGTAAAATGTCTTTGGAGTTTGATTTGAACTTAGCATCAGTTTGGTGTTTACAAGAGCCAAACATTTACAATGATGTCAACGATGCAGGAATGTGATTGAAAAAAAAGAATCTCAATGCCTGTATATTTGGCCAGTGCAGGAGGCCCCAACTTCAGTTTTTGTGGTGATGGGCAATGTCTTTGAGTAATATTGCTGTCAGTCAAACTGGAAATAGAACATGTTGGACAAACTGATAAACTATTAGTAATTACTAGTTTGTCATTTCAGTACAGGACACATCTGGTTGAGATGCTAGTTTTTTGCTTCTATGTAAAATATTGTTAGTTAACAATAGTTGCTTCTATGTCTTCTATTGTGTCTAGAAGTTAACTTAAAAGTCCTTTTGATTTTTTTTTGAATTTCCTATTTTAGAATTCATCCATGCAAGTTCTTGAGTAGGATGAATGCAGCAGTTTGTAAATAGCTTATTTTGGTTCTTTTTTGCATTCTGTATACGTATTGCCTTCTATATTTTGAGCATATTACACTCATGTCCATAAATTAAGGATAATTCAGAATCACACATAAATTGAACTCTACAATAAAAAATTTCCCTGTAGAATTATCACACATATCTTGAAGAAGAATATGCAAATTACAGGAAACCACCAGATGGTGCGGATAGTACGTCACAATGACGAGAGTGTAAGAGAGGGGTATATAAGGAATGGTGGCAAAGAAGTAAAATTGTTCACAAGCTCTTTAAAGCCTTTCAGTGCAATAACCGCATAGTTATGGCACAAAGGAAGCATTTGGATGATTTTTTACGTGGTAGAATTATGAACGACTGGAATGGGGACGTTCCCAGCTGGAAGTATCCGAGGAACTTGGAATCGCCCAGAGTGTCATCTACAGGCTTTGGCAACGATTCCAAGATGATGGTAATGGGAGTAGATGTTACAGCTCAGGTCGCCCCCGAGTTACAACGCCGAATGAGGACCGGTATTTAGCAGTTACTGCCAAAAGAAACAGGCGGAGCACAGCATCAGACATGTCTCGTCAGATCTCTTCAGCTACCGGTACGACAGTTTCAAGGCCGACCGTGTACAGACGCTTAGGGCACATAGGTCTATATGCTCGTAGGCCTGTCAGATGTGTTCCACTTACCGCAACTCATTGTCGCCTGCGAATAACCTGGAGTAGAGAGCATGCATTGTGGACACCGCAACAGTGATCTGGTGTTATGTTTTCCGACGAGTCTAGGTTTAGTTTGCAGTCTGATTCTCGCAGGACTTTCATATGGAGAGCGCCAGGTACCCGTTACAGCTAAGAGAACACCATTGAACGACACCGTTATGGTGGTGCAGGATGGCTCGTTTGGGGAGGAATTATTCTTGGTTCCAGAACTGACCTGCATGTTGAGAGTGTAACGATAACAGGCCACATCTATCGGGATGTCATTCTGGAACAGCATGTACGTTTGTTTCGGGGCGCCATGGGTGCTGAATTTCTGTTTATGGATGACAACGCCCGTCCTCACCGTGCAAACATTGTAGACGAATGCCTTCAATTGGAAGATATCACCCGTATGGATTGGCCAGCATACTCACCGGACTTGAATCCAATAGAGCATGTGTGGGATATGCTCGGCCGACGAATTGCAGCCCGTCAACAACCTCCCACCTGACAACCGGAACTTCGGAAGGCATTGCTTGACGAGTGGTGTAATATTCCCCAAGATCAGATTGATAATTTGATACTCAGCATGCCTAGGTGTTGTAAGGCCTGTATTGCATCGTCCGGGAGACGTACTCCATATTAACCATCATACTAACCATATTATACTGTTTTTTGTAAATAGATTCTTTTTTGAAATTTGCTCCAGGAGTGAAAATCGCAATTTTTATTAATTATGTCAAACATATAGTATCTTTTTTGCTCTTTACCTTTTGTTTATTAAATAGACTTTACAAATAAGTCAAATTTGTTTTGATTCTGTCTCTTTCTTTGCCTGAACTTCCTTATCCTTAATTTCTGACATGAGTGTATTTGACTTTTACAAACATGTTTTGAATGACTAAATGTTTTCATTTAAAATGTTTGCATGAGACGTATAATTTTACTAGTCAATTCTGATAACTAGTTTTCCCACTTTTGTGAAGTGTGGATTCTTATGAAGTTCTTATATGAATATATTAGAAGAATATATAATAATATAAGTCCATATTCTTATATAGTAGTGTGGAACTTTATTATTGCTTTCTTGTTTTGATAATTTTGGATGCTTCTGTAAATGTAAATTCCTTTCTGCTTTGTAACTCCCCGGGCCTTCTTTTAGTATTTCAGCTGCACTTGCAAAAATTACTATCATATTCAGAAATTACACCAAAACAAATTCAATTTTTTTTAAATAGTTCAATAGTTCTCACTAAAACCAGAAAATGCTGTTCACATAAAAGTGATCTTTTTTTGTGAAAATTTTATAGTTCTGTAAATTAATTTTTTTAATTTCTGCCCTCCACAATAGATGACATAATCAGAACTGGCATAATGTAGATGAAGAAGTCGCACTGAATTAATAAACTGATTTATTACAGGGACAACAATGAAAACAATATTAGTTTCTTTCACGGCAAAAGTTATGGCTTTGTAAGAAAATCGTTTTTCGAAATAAAAAGTATCTTATTAGGTAAAATGGAATGGTTTATAACAGTTCCTATCAAGAGAGGATCAGATTTTAGTTTTATTTTTACAATCTGAGTTCACCGCCAATTGCCAGTAAACCTTTTGGAATTCCGAAGGTGACATTAGAGTTTTTGCATACCGTACGTTAGTTACCGTAGAAGTAGGACGTCCGTTAGCTTTTTCTCCCTAGCGCGCATGCTCATAGGAAACATAATTTCCTATGAGCAAGGGAGAAAAAGCTAACGGACGTCCTCTAATAAAATGTGTAGCGCATGCTCATAGGAAACATAATTTCCTATGAGCATGCGTGCTAGGGAGAAAAAGCTAACGGACGTCCTACGGTAACTAACGTACGGTATGCAAAAACTCTCTATTGTCTCTAATTCAGTGTTAGGAGCAGAAAAAGACGAAGAAACCGACAATTTTCGTCTTTTTTCATGTTCCGCTTGTTTTGATTCTTCTGAATTAGAGTCATAACAGAATAATATAAGAAGGTTTTTATTGTCGGGAAATAAGGCCTTCACTAGGCACCAAATTTTTGTGAAATATAAATAAGCATACGATATTAAAAAATATTCGGGTCAGATTCTGCACCACTCACCAGAGTAAGCCAACAAGGAAAAACAAATTCCGTCAATTGCCTTTGTATGGAGATCTCCTGCCAGGATAACTCACTTAGACGATCTCTGTCTTTAGCGAGCTGTCTAGGAAGTGAGCTTGATTTCTAAGCAGCTTAAACCGTGAAGGGTTGATACCTAACCAGCCAATAGATTCATTTGAACATGGAAACGTATAAAATGTGGAATTCAAAGAGATGTACTGCCTACAAAACAGCTGCAAATCAAATGTCGGAATTCAGTCGCAAGAATTCTCATATCCTGCGAAACGAATCGCCATACAATGTAAACAGGTGGGCTAGAATGCTCACATTTTTATCAACCAAAACAAGTCAGAAAAGCCAATAAATGATAAGAAACAAATATCTACATAACTATAAAAACATTGAAAGCAAGTAAAAAGTAAAACACATGAAATATAATGAGATCACGCTACTAATAACTACTTAAGGAGGTATGTATTTTTGCACGATGAAAAAGGAAATAATGAGAAAAATAAAATAATGAAGGCAAACATCACTAGCTGGCCTCCGGTGCACGATACTCGTACAAGAACATTTAATTAGAATGTTTCACAAAGAATAGAACAATGCAACAAACTAATTTGTTACAAGAACTGTGTAATATACGTTGCGTTCATAACTAAAAAGCAACAAATTAATTAAATCAATAAAAATTTGGAAAATTTTTGTGAAATATAAGTGTTTGGTACTGGTAATTTTAATAATAAATTAATTTAATGATAAAACAGATTTAACAAT
>BPLR01016806.1:0-51437 GCA_021605095.1 Caerostris extrusa
GTTTACACGTAGCCTTTAACATTTTATTTCTGAAGATATAATGAATGACAACATATATTTTGGAAACTGGCTATACATCTACAAAAAACTTAGTACATAATAATTATATTTATAAGTGTGATTTTTTTTCTCCTAAAAAAAAATATTTTCTTAAAATTTATATTTCTTCAGGTTTTTAAATTTTCCCTCTTGAGTAAGGCCTTATTAGGTACAGGAGTAGTCTTAAAAGGGTGTTACATCCAGGCTTCAAAATTAAAATATTTAATTTTAAGGGATTTTTTGTAATTCAAATTAATTTGCCGAACACACACACATTTTAAATCGTTATATGGGATCAGTACTTATCAACACTTGCGCGACTTAAGTTGGAGCTTTATGTCCGTTAATAAACTTTCGCCAAATCGGCATTTATAAGCATCTCCATCAGTTTCGTTTAAAGTTATTTAAGCCCCAAGACCTCTCAGTAATTAGCTGTGAATATTGGAATCCCAGGGTTTCGTCCATTAGAGATGGAAATTTGCTTGTACTTTAGAGCTTTCAAGAATGAACGATTACGTTAAGTCATTTGAACGCTTTTTAAATTCTCACTGTGTTGTTTGTTAAGATGCGCGCATTTAAATTGGAATTTAGGGGCTATTGGTTGGGTGAAAGCTTTTAACCAGCTTGACATCTTGCATTTGAGTGCTTGTTGAAGTTATTACCTTTTATTGTTCTAAATGTACTAAAGGAGAAGAGATTGATGATTTATTTCCATTAATCCAATAATAAAAACAAATGTACATTCTCAATTAGTGTTGTAGCCCAATTGTTGATATATGATGATATATGATGACCAATTGTTATGGTGTCAAACTTGGGATACTGGCGCGCAGTGGCATAGATGGCGCTCTATGGTTCGAATCAATGTTAATTTGTAGGTCCCTCGGAAATTAATCAAAGTATAAGAAAATGACCGGCGTAGGCGCAAACCAAATAATATTTTTATATATACATTACAATATATTTTAAACTTAACATGATTGGATATTAATAAAAATATTCTCTGATCTTTTTTTGCTTCAAAAATCACGGCCTTCAAGGAAAAGATTCCACAGAGGTTATCATATAATATATGTTAACTTGTTTAATCAGAAAATTACATCTTGGACTTGATTTCTGTGAAGATATATAAATTACAAAGAGAATATGTTTGGAGATTGACTTTACTATATCCTGCATCGGACATAAATTTCACATAATAGTTTAAGTTTTAAATTAATTTTTATTAAAAATATTTACTTAAAATTTATATTTGTGTTTTTAGGATTTTCATCTTTAAATAGCCGCTTTATATCACAATTCATATTAAAATAAACAAATTTAATTAGCACAGGTTCTTGCGCATTACTATTTTAATACACATTTAAATTGACCACAAATTATTTTTTTATCAGTATAACAACAAGCTGTCAGTTATTGTTTACTTATCAAATTGGCACATTTATTCTGCCCGCGAGACCGTCGTTTCGTTCAAGTTATTGCTTTCAGCCCATTTTCTCGCTTTCCTACGCTGAGGCCTCCTCCCAAAGTAAATTAGCTTTATCCTCTTCCAAGTCAAGGGTACGTCACATCATTGGGAGATGGAAACGCGGCGTAAACAAGCAGAACTTTCAAGAATATGAACATTGATTGCGTTAAATAAACAAGTCGATGCATTGGAACGGCGCTTTCGACTTCACACTGTGCGGGAACGGAATGTTGTTTGATGCGGCCTTTTTAAATTAGTAGGAACTATTAATTCAATTTTTAAAACCACTGTGACACCGTATTTAGTGTCTGATGAAATAAGATTTAATATAATACTCAGCAGAAACACATGTTCAAGTTCTAAATTAGTATATAAGTTCTTATTGAACCCAGTTTTTTTATGACTTTGTTACCATACTTTGGAAATTAAATTAAGGTGGCTGGTTCCTAATCAAGAATAAAAGAAATATACATTATTAATGCTGAATAATTGCTACTGGTGGCCTGTGAATTTGGATAATACACTGCTGGGCTTTGGGTACCACAGGTTTCAAGTTAGTTGCTTGGCATGGTCTGGAAACAGCTTCGTTTAGCTATCGTTGCTAGTCAATTGATCAAGGAGTGAATTACCACAAGGAAATGGAAGAACTAGCCAAGAGCATGAATAATCATTATAATAACAATATCATCATTTTATTGAATCAATTGTGCTAAGCTCAGGTTCAAATAGGGAAAATTTGGAGTGCGCCAGTATTCAGCCGTGTTGAATATTTGCGCTCAATGTACACGCTTGCTTCGAGATCAGCTTCCAGCGATTGCCCATTTGCAGAATGTTATGGCGTGAATTACAAAACAGTAGGAGTTGAAATACCCATCTGTATGGGGCATAAATTTGCATCAAGTTTTTAAATTAATTTTTACACGCTACTAAAAAATAATAATGCACTTAAATTATATTTGTTGACAAGCTGTTTTTAAGAAATTTCCATCTTGAATGCGTCATTTTCAATTCAAAATTCAAGATTAAGAGATTTAATTTATAGTGTTTAGGAAATCTTTTTTATTTTATTGCATTTTAAATTACTTACACATATAGTGAATTTTATTAATTCCTTATAAAACGGAAGTGTTCTGTTAGGTGAAACCGCAAATCGATTGGCATTCATCAGAGACAATCCGTTTCGTTCAAGTTATTTGCACTATTTTCTCTTTCCACTTTCCATGGATCCTCGGTAAGTGCTAATATTAGGTTTCCATCTCATTCAGGAATGGAAAATTTAGCACACGGCACTAAAGCAAGGCTTTTCAAGAATACCAGTTTCCTGACCGGTGGATAGGTCGCTTTCAGCCAGCGCTCTTTTTATGGCACTGAGGAGCGCGCTTCAGCTGCGGATGGGGATAGCCAGTTTAAATGTATGCGCGGATTTAGGTGGATTGACGCTACGTAGATTGGAGTTTTATGACATCGCATTTAGTGCTTGATGATTATTACTTTTATTGTTTTTAAGTATGTAATGCTTTATTTACACGAATAATAATATAATACTCACTTAGAAATATTATATAAATGCTTCAGAATTAATATATAAATTTTTATTTAGACTAGCTTTATGTCATGGCATGTTAAGAAAGGCGAAATGAAAATTGGGTAATTTGGTTCTATTGATCAAGCATGCTGCAAGATATACAAATATACGTATTAATGGAAGTGATATGGCGACGATGGCCAACTGGCTAGCTCTCTGACCATTGGTAATTCAAGTTCGAATACTGGCGGTGGCATGGATGATATTTGTGAGTGGTTCAGAATCCACGTTAAACTGTAGTTACCGGTCAAATTAGCCCAAAGTGTGCACAAATTGACTGTGGAGCGACAAACCAAACCAATCATGCTAATAAAAATATCCTCAATCAAAATTTCCAGTTATCAGTTAATTAACCACTTTAACTAATTTTACTAGTCAATTACATCCTTCGAGCCATTTCTGTGAAGATATAAGGAATTACAAAAAAAAAAAAAAAAAAAAAATCAATCCTTTTGAATAGATTCAGCTGAACATCTCTGATTCCTTAAAGGAAAAATTTCGAGTTATCAGTTAATTAACCATGTTAATTAATTTTGTTAACCAACTACAGCCTTCGAGCCATTTCTAACCGTAAAATTTCTGTGAAGATAGTATAATAAATTACAAAAAAAAATAAATTCCTATCTAAAAAAAAATTAATAAAATATGTATATATATATTTTGGAAGTTGACTCTACATCTGCATAAGACATAAAATTTGCATAATAATTTAAGTTTTTAAATTAATATTTTGCAAAAGAAATTACGTAAAATTTGTTATTTCTTTGTGTTTTAGAATTTCTTTTCTGAGTAAGGTCTTTATATTACAATACAAATTTAAAATTAAAATATTTTATTTTTAAACTTGATTTTCTTGTGAATTAATTTTAATTTGCCATATTAAGTGATTTTTTATCAGTATAAAAACACAAGATGAAAGCTGTTTCGATTTAAATGGCTTCACTTAAATCATTGGCATTTAAATTCACAGTAGAGAATGTCCGTTTCGATCAAGTTATTTAACAGCCCCATTTTCTCGCCTTCCATGAACCTCCTCAGTAAATTAGCTGTCTTAGAATCAGAGTTTCCACGTCCTCATTAGAGATGGAAAATTGCTTGTGGCTCTAAAGCAGAACTTTCAAGAATGAACATTGATTGCGTTAAACAAGTCATTTGAACGGCGCTTTAAATTTTCGAAGGCTTCACACTGTGGGAATGGAATGCTGTTTAAGTTAAGATGTAAGAATTTTAAGATAAGACATTTAGAATGTAAGAGGGAATATAATTGGAATTTTAAAAGCCTTAACCAATGACATCGTATTTAGTGTCTAATAAGATTTATTATTTTTTTTTTCTTATAAATGTTTTATTTAAAATAAGATAAATTAATAATAATATAATATTTTATATAAAGATAAATTAATAATAATGTATTATTTATTTAATATATAAATTCTGATGATGACTAGCTTTATGTTCTTATATGTTAAAAAAAGAGAAATGGAGAATTGGGTAATTTGCTTCTATTAATCAAGCATAACAGATATACAGTATATACAAATATACAGTATTAATGTAAGTTAATTGATGGTTTTAGTTTATTATTCGATTAATTATATTTAATTTCGATTAATTATATTTATGATTCGATTAAGTATAGCATTTAATATTACATTTAAGAAGACTATTAACAGCATCTTATCAATTAGTAGATTATGATTTAAGTATTTAAGTCTATTTAGGTTGCTTAGGAAATCAGATCTTGTGGGAATTTGGGAATACACTGCACAAGAAATCAAACGTTTGCTATTTATAGGGGCTCCAAAATTCGCGTTAGAAGTAATGCCTTTAATAAAAGGTGCAATAAGATTTTTTTTTATAAGAAAACAGTTTGATATTATACTCACTTCCTCCTGAACACCAAGCCTAAAAGTGCATTTTGATTTGAAATCAGCTCTTTCCAAATCAGCTCCATCCAAATATTTCAGACTATTTAGGATGTATAGGAATTTAAATTTTACATGAATTTTGGTGCATAATACGAATATATGAAAATAATCCATTTCTTTTTTTTTTTTTCATATATTATTTTTATGTTTTTTAAAATTGAATATATTAATTTTTTTATTGTTTTTAATTATATATTATTATATTTTATTTTCCTCTTTTAGTTCCACCTGCTAATGTGACCATCACTGTCAATCCGTGTGATCCAAAATCTGGTGATGAGTTTTGTGAAATTTATAATTCTTACGACGAATTTGATTCATTTCGTGTTTATTTTAATTTTGAAATACTTAGAGTGTCAAATAGCATATTGGGTACTGATTTTAAGTCGCTTTTTACTATTAACGGAAATAAGATGTTATTCATGTATCAGTGTATCGATTTTTCTTAAATACTGAAAATCTGTGCTTAGTTAATGGAGTACCTATGCATTTTAGGGGGCTTATATCTTCTTTTTTCACGAAATTCTTTCCGGCTAGTACGGAAAAGTTGTGGAATGATTTCAGAAACCTATCTACAAATTTTAGATTAATCAACGGATATCTCCCGATTCTACTTTGGATTCTAAACATGCGAAATAAGTTAAAAATTATGTAAACTTTCAATTTTTAGATGCTTTTTTAATTTCAGATTTTTTCTTTCAGCTAAAGAGAAAAAATTGAAGAAACATATAAGCATAAATATGCAAAAATTTTAAAGTAATCTATAAATATCTTCCAATTCCACCTTGAGATCAAATTGTGTGCAAATTACCCCGGAAGTCTGTGAGTTTTTATTTTTATTTTTTTAAATTTCCGTTTTTCCGCTTAACACAAAAATATTTATTCATTGCTTTAACATTTCGAATTTATGCTTCTTATATATTTGTTCGACATTTTCGCACTAAACGAGAAAAAAAAATAACCTGATGTTTAAAAAAAAAAAAAAAACCACTGAGAAATGAAGATTTACATTCTACTTTTGCCTATTTAGCTACTTTTGCATATTTACTCTTTTTGCATATTTAGAACTCAAAATGGAACCGAATTGAAGACATTGGAACCGGAATTGAAGATAATATTGATTACTCTAAAATTTTGTGCTTATGCTTTTCATAACGTAAGGGCTTTCAACTTCATAAATTGAAATCTTACATCCGTTTAAACTAATTGCGCACATTTGGAGCCCAAAGTTAAAAAAGATATCTATATGTCATTGAAACATTCCACAACTTTTCCACTCTAATAGGAAAAGAATGTTACAAAAACAAAATTGTTCGCTCCGCCTTACAAATATGACTAATTTTGAATAAACATTTAAATTAAAAATATGAATTTAAATTATTTAATCACATGAAGATTAAATTATGTTATGCCAACATAAATTTCTATAAGTTAGCTGATGTAATTAAGCTTTGTTAGACAAATATCAATAGAAAATAGATAATAAAAAATTATATTTTAATAAAAATCATGAATTAATATTTTAAAAAATTATTAAGCATAAATAATCTCACATTTTTCTACTTAAAATTACAAAATGAATACTTTTAATATTAATTAATACAAAATATTAATTATAAAATTAATTCTTTCGATATTTATTAATATAAAAATTAATTATGTGTAACATGTATTTTCAGATTAAAATTGCCATTGTTAACCGTTTTAATAACCTCACCAATTTGCTTAATATCAATATTTTCTGAGTCAATACAAAATTCAATCAAACATTTTAGTAAAAGTGGTTTCCAACTTTAGTATTTCTTTTCAAAGAAGAATATCTACGAGATCAATTTTGCAGTGGTTTGAAGTTATAATCCTTTGTTGTGTCCCAGACAATGTAGACTTTAGTAGAAGGTCTTAAGAAGCAATCGTTGCAGGTGACCCTGACGTGCACCTCGAGTGCCAGCAACCCCTGTCCCGCATCTCGTGGAAGAGGGACGGGCGGCACGTGCGCGAACACCTGGAGGAGACGCTGAGTGCGGAATTCGGTGCTATCTCGACTCGCAGCGTCCTCACCTTCACAGTGTCCAGTGCCGATGACAAGTCCATCTTCGAGTGCAAGGCCAAGAGCGACGACCTGCCGGCGCTCACCAACAACGTCACCATCCGAGTGAGGCGTAAGTGCAACACACATCAATCGTTGTTGTTTTCAGGAAATTGGCTAGACTAAGGTTGAGTTCGTTGTCAGTTGAAAAAAAAAAAACTCCTCAATGTTATAGAATTTAATTTTTTTAATTGTGCAGCAACAAATTAATAGAACTACATCAGTAATTTCACTGTGGATTAATTTTTATATTATTTAATCTACATAAAAGTAAGGTAAAGTAAGGGATTCGCAGTGTTTTTATTGCCAAGTGGCTAGCTTTAGTACTGGCCTCTATACTCTACATACTTCTATACTGGCCTCTTATACTTAATAAAATATTAATTAATTAATTGATTAATTCTTAGCTTCTGGCTTTTAGTCTTTTACTACAACTTCAATTTCATATCCTTGTGATACCTTGAATTATTAGCAATTGTTATTACATTGTCAGCAGGTTTTTTTTTTCGACAAGCATATCTATTTGTGGTACATGTAGAATTGCAGTCACATTTTCTGAAATTCTGCTCTGTACCAAGGAATTGTTTTATTACTATTTGACTTAAAGAAGTTTATACAGCACGGACATCTTCTTTCATTAAAAATTTCTTATTGAAAACATTGAATTCAGATTTTGCTAACAATTGTTTTTAAATACCTGCTTCAGTACGAAATTTATGAAAGTCATCCTCTGTTTTACTAAGAACCACAACTAAAATCCAGCAGGCATCAGTTTTTGCTCTGTCTACTGTACAAATCGTATACCCTCCCTTCACTTGTTAGTTTGGTTATCAGCCATCCGAGTATTGACCCTGTTTTATGTCTTGATTCGCTCGTTCTACACTCCCTTGACTTTAACTGTGTCTAGGTTTGCTGTTAATCATTTTGATTTTTGACCACAACTGTGTTATACATTCTAAGATTTTATTAAAAATTCATGTCCATTAACCGGAATACCTAATACTTGGAGCATTAAAAGGAAGAAAATAAGTGAGTTATAGGCTACTTCATCCGACCGTTTTGATGGGAGTGGCTTCAATACAACAAACACTGTTAAGTGGTCTTGGTATACGAGGAGGAGCTTAAACTCTATTTGGTTGAGATTGAAATAGATGAGATTCACCTGGCATCTGCTATTGAAATGATCGGCTTTACAACAATACCTTTTTTCACACTTTTTTTTTTTTGTGGACAAGGTTCGCATTAATCCAAAAAACATTTTTTATTTAGGTTTGTATTATGCTTTTATAAAGTGTATTTATTTGCTTCATCATTCTAACTCTCCTCTCCGTGGCCAACTGATAAATGAGTAGAATATAATACAATATGTGAAACATTTTTTTTGGCATGTAGAAACTTTTTCACTTTTTCTGGCGCATCTGACAATGAGTTTTTCACAGCCCTGTACAGTCAACACATCATACCTTTGAAGTATTCGTTAATCTTGAGATGAATCTTCCAAGACGACTTTTATTCTCTTTGCATCTTCAATTATGAATCACACTTTCGTTTTGTTATTAAAACAATATTATGTTTCGTATCTTCGCAAAAGAGGTTTGCTAAGAATCTTTTCTTCCCTTTTTACACCAATTCTTCCCTTTACACACCAATTCGGTGCTTACTTTCATATTGAAAGTTAAATTTATCTGCGTAAAAATAACGACACAAATTCACGCATCAACAGGCAGAAACGAATTTAAAAACAGAAGTAGCTATGCTACGCACTGGCAGCCGATGCAAATTATGAGAAATAAAAACAACTGGCGACGACAAGACGCTGACAGAATCAAACTAAAAGTTGAGGGAGACGGGGAAGAATACGGAAATGAAATGAGAGAAACAAACTTTTCAATTTTAATGATACTGAAGTATTTAATGTGCACTTTACGTAGGCAAAATGCGGAAGATTCTTGATTTCGCACGTTACAAACTGAGAAAATCAGTTAATCTGTAGATTAGCTTGGTAATGTGTACATTAACAGATTTTGAGATTTAGTTGTAACACATGTCCTGAAGGGGAAGTCCTGATTTTGTCTTTCCTTTGTTTTGTATTATAAACAAACATCGAATAAACAACAAATTTTTTTTTGCATCTAAACTGACGTACCTCGAGTTGGTGTCCTTCCGAAACGGATGTATACCATAGCATTGCTGTACTTATGTTAATATTTAAATATTACATTTTTATTTTAAAAGTAGCCTCGAAGTATCTCTCAATTGCTACCTATCTGATTAATCAAGTGTCATTGAATTTAAATCATAATCCTTTTTAGAAAAACATTTCGAATCTGTAATAAATCTGCAACCTATAAGTTTAATTAAGGCTTCTTGAAATTATAGATAGTTCTACATCTTGGTAATATGCTTTGTTGTCAATGACATCACTGCTTTTTATGGTTCCCAGGTTTCTTTACTACGAATTCCAACATTGAGTGATTGCATTAATTACCTTTAGAATAACAATTAGAAGCTTCCTCCTTGAATATTTTATGTCAAATGCCTGATTTTGCTTTATTATATGTATCTGGGGTCAAGTCAATCTATAACCGAATCTTAAAAGTATAACACAAAAAGTCGATATACCAATTAATTTATTAATACATGGTACATCATAAATTCGGGTTAGGGGCTTTAGAGGTAGACGCCGCCCAGATACGGTTGTTTTGCGTATTGACATCACCATGCAGGTTGCTTTTGGAATAATTTTTTATACATGGAAATGAAAATCCAATGTCTTTTTTATCATATTCTCAAAATCGAAATTTTTTTTCCACGCATTACTTTTTTTATTATGTTTTTTTTGAAATTAGCACGAATGCGCCCAGTATTTTTTTTAATAATTAAAAGATCATACTCTCCTTGTTAGGGTGTATATTTCCACTCTAGTTTTATTTAATGGAGTTCCAGTAAACCATCAAAGTTGACACCATTTTCTGCTCACTGAAACTAGCATTTCAATACATTTTAGTACTAATCAAATTAGTATAATCTCTTAATGTTATAAGTTTCTTTCAATTCCAGCATAACTTATAAATTGTATGCATGATATTTCAGCTTGTTCACGCATTAAGCAATTCAGCTTAGTTAGAAAATCAAGCAGATGTCCCAAAAAATTTTTGCAATCTCTTATTCATTTTAGGCTTAACACTTCGACGCTTATCTGTTAAAACTGCCGCTTTTCCAAATTTTTCTCGCTAAATATCGAATAGTTTAAGTTAATTTATGTTAAGTATAGTTAAGTAAGATTATTAATTAGTTATTTAAGTTATTTAAGATTTAATTTCTCTTTTATTAATTTCGTTTCAAATTCAATACACCTTGTATGAATTTTTTGTAAGATCGTAAGACAACATTATATTTGACGATAAAACATCTTTATTCTAAGGACAGCAGCACAATAAAAAATAGCCTTTTTTTTTAAATATTCCCATTACAATTAGTCCTATGGGCTATGTATGAGGCACTCTGAAGATTAAATTTAATTAATGTTCACCGGTGATACATCTTTACGTTTCCTTTTGTTAAAAACAATTAATAAATTCATGAGTATATCAATACCATTTTGGTCATACGGTAATTTATCATTTAATAAATTTTTAAACAATTTCAGTGCCATGATTGAATTTAATATTATGAGATAAGATTGCATTTAATGTTATGCGCCTTGATTGCTTTTACTATTTGATGCCTAGTTTGCATCTAATATTAGGTGTCAAGATTATGTATAATGTTAAGTGGCTAGATTGCTTATAATGTTAAGTATTGTTTACAATGTTAAGTTATTAATGTTTATAAGTATGATTGCATCTAATGTTTATAAGTTTGATTGCATCTAATGTTTAGTACCTAGTTTGCATCTAATGTTAGGTGCCAAGATTGCATTTAATGTTATGCCAAGTGCCGAATTGCATGTAATGTTAGGTACCTAGCATGTAATTGCATCTAATGTTAATTACCTAGCATGTACCTAGCATGTTATGATTCCATCTAATGACTTTGTCATTTTAGATAAGCCTGAGTTCCCAGATCCATACCAAAGGGTGGACGTCATTGAAGGAATGAACGCAACGATTAACATAAGCGTCAACGCCTATCCCAGCGTAGCGTGGTTCTCTTGGACCAAAGACTCGACCCTGATTCCCCCGTGTCCGAGATCGACGACCACAACCACCGGGTGATGTCTTCCGGCCCAGTTCTTTTTATACTGAACGTCGCAAGAAAAGATGGCGGAACGTACGTCTGCATGGCAGAGAACGAGGAGGGAACTTCCAACGCGACCATCATTCTCAACGTTCAGTGTGAGCATTCATTTTGATAAGACATTTTTTTTTTTTTGTAGTTTAGCTGAATGACATTTAAGTTTTTAAGAAGTACACCAACTTAGTAATGAATTTCATTGACTGATCATTGAAATCTAGCTAAATATTGCATTACATTTATTGATTAATATCCAGTTAAGTATAAATTTTCATTGATCATTGAAATCCAACTGAATATAAAATTTCATTGAATGATCATTGAAATCCTATTAAAAATAAAATTTAATTGATTGATCATTGAAATACAGCTAAATATTCCGTTACATTGATTGATCTTTAAAATCCAGCTAATAAATTATCATTGATTGATTATTAAAATCCAGCTAATAAATTTTCATTGATTGATCATAGAAATCCAGCTAAATATTACATTTGTAAATATTGCGATACATTGAAATAAAATCTAAATATTGCATTACATCTATCTTGCAATGATTGATCATTAAAAATCCATCTAAGTATAAAATTTCATTGATTCATCTTGGAAACCAATTAAATATAAAATTCCATTGATTGATCATGGAAATATAACTAAATATAAAATTTCATTGATTGATCATTTAAATACAGATAAGCATTGAATTTCATTATCCATTATTGAAATCTGCAGAATTTAATTTCATTGTTGAACGGTTGATTTTATTAGTAGTTTAGTAGTTAGTTAGGTAAAAGAGATTTAATGTGAAATTATGTTTTGTAAGATATATAAATGTAATAATATATTTTTATATATTAATAAAAAAAAAAAAAATGTATTATTAAGTTTAATGAAAATTAAAACCAGAAGCTCATCTGATTTCTGGATTGATGGAATTTTTAAAAACCCTTATAAAGCCCCTAAAAGTTATTGGCTGAAAGTAAGTTAGTTAAATCTCAAGTCCATCTATAATCTTTGAGGATACAGATTGAAAATGTGAATCATCCAGATATTACCCATGAAGAGGAAATAATTGCGATCGTACTGAAAAATCAGTAAACCACAGTATTTTTTTTATATATTTAGAAATATTACATCAAAATATAATTATAATAATAAATATAATCTATTTTAAAATATTTCACAAAAAAATAAAATAATTTTTTTCATGTAAGACATGCAATTAACTGAAAAGTATTTTGATACTAAAAACTCAAATATATTATTTATCGTATAATTTTGCGAACAATAATGTACTAAATATTTGCTTAATGCATACGATTTTTTTCCACTGCGAATCAAACCTACTTTACACTTTTTTAACTCGTTGTAAATTAACTATGAAAATAATGATAATAAATTTATTTAATTCAATTCGTGCCGCAATTATTCGTTAATTTTCAATCATGGTGGGTTAAAACATATTTTTTATTCTTTTGAATTATGCTTCTTAACTTTTAACTTTTTGTTTTGATACAAACGATAATGTTAATGTTCATGTATCACTTGCAAATCTGAAGTGGGAAAAATTGACAGCTTAAAATGCAAATGACCACAATCACTTTAGGGTGCATTATGAAAAGAAATAATGACATTTAATGTTGAAGATCCGAATTGAGAGTGAGAAGAAAAGTACATTTCCTTTAGATAATATCATTGTAAATTCTTTATTCTTTTTGTTTCTAAAATTGGAAAAGGGAAGGGGATGCCACTTTTTTTAATTGGTTTGATAGGGGAAACAATTTTTCGAACACTTTGAGCAATTTCGAGCAAAAGAAAAAAAACAAACCATGATATCTGTTCGTAGAACTTACTTCAAACAGAAATGAGTTTCGATTGAGGAGATTGCCACGAGAGGAATTCCGTCGTCCTTCAAATCGGAGAGAAGGGGCCTGAGTCGTTACATTCCCATTAAGCCAAAAGATTTTTTTTTTTTTTCTTTCTTTTCTTGCTCTCTTGTTAAAAAAAGAAGATGAGTTGAACTTTTGTTATGCACGGGATCATTTCTTCGCTGCGAAGTCACAGCTAAAGGAGCTGGAAGTCATTTTACGCCTGATAGCATTGTTACGAATGCATTAGAAACAATTCTTTCGAAATGATCGGAGATTTATCTGCAATCAAACTGTCAAAAGGAATAACAGAAATAATAATAAATACAAAGCTAATATTGATATTAATAAAAGTTATTTAATAATCTTGCATACTTTTTTTCAATAGGTAGTTAATTGTTTTTTTTTTGCTTCAATAATAGAAATATTCAAATTGTTATTTCGTAATTTTTTTTTAATCCATACACTATTTCTTTTTTTTCCTGCCAATAGTTCTTCTATTTTTCCTACTTGTTAAAAAAAATGAGGAGTTAAACTTTTGATAAGTGCACAAGATCATTTCTTCGTTATGTCATCTACGCCTTCTGAATGCCGTTGTTCCGAATATATTATACACAATTCTTTTCGAAATGTTCTCAGATTCATAGGTGTAAACACAAAATTAATATGAAATTTTATTTTGTAAGATAAAATATCAATAAAAATATGTTACTAAGTTTAATAAGAATTAAAGCATGAACTCACGTGACTTGCGGATTGATAGAATTTGATTTAAACTCTTATAAGCGCATTAAAAAAACTATTGGCTCACAGTAAGGTCGTTAAATCTGTAGATCGAAATGTCCATCTATAGTCTTTGAATATATAGATTAAAGACGTGAATTGTTCCAGTTACTACCCATTATGGGGAGACAGTGGCAGTAGTAATGGCAAAATCAGTAAAAGCACAATATTTTTTAATATATCTAAAAATTTATTATTAAAATATAATTATAATAATAAATATAATTTATTAAATAATAAATATTAGTTATCAGATAATAAATATAATTTATTTAAAAATATTTTATAAAAATAAATTTTTTTCATAAATTAAATTAATAATAAATTAAGAAAAGTAAATCATTTATGTTCATAAATTTTTTTTTTTTTTTTTTAAATTAATAATTTTTTTCATATAAGATATGTAATTTATTGAAAAGGTATTTTGATAACTAAAATTAAAATAAAATATGTTATTTATCGTATAATATTACAAACAATAATGAACTAAATTTTTGCTTAATGTATGCGATTTTTTCCGCTGTGAATCGAAACGAAATTTAATATAATAAAAAAAAAAAGTTACGCAATATAAAAATCATTACATTTATTTAATTCATCGCGTCGATCAACTTTTCGTTAATTTTCAATTATGATGGATTAAAACATACTTTTTATTCATATAAAGTATGCTTCTTAACTTTTGTTTTAACATAAGTGATAATGTTAATGTTCATTTATCACTTTACAAATCTGAAGTGGGAAAATTGACAACTTAAAATTCAAATGACACAATCACTTTAAGTCATATTATGAAAAGAAATAATAACATTTAATGGAGATCCGAATTGAGAGTGAGAAAAAAGTACAGTTCCCCTCTGATAATACCATTACAAATTATTTATTCTTTTTGCTTCTAAAATTGGAAAAAGGGGTGGGGGGGAGGGGTACATCCTTCTTGAATTGGTTTGCCATGGAAACAATTTTTGAACACTTGAGCAATTTCGAGCAAAAGAAAAAAAACTGAATCATTATATCTCTTCGTAGGACTTACTTCAAACAGAAATGGGTTTCCATTGAGGAGATTGCCATGAGAGGAATTCCGTCGTCCTTCAAATCGGAGAGAAGGGGCCTGAGTCGTTACATTCCCATTAAGCCTAAAGATTATTTTTTTTGTTCCTTCTTCTTTTTCCTTACTCTCTTGTTAAAAAAAGATGATGAGTTGAACTTTTTGTTAAATGTACAGGGTCATTTCTTCGCTGTGAAGTCACAGCTAAAGGAGCTGGAAGTCGTTTTACGCCTGATGACATTGTTCCGAATGCATTAGAAACAATTCTTCGAAATGATCGCTGATTTATCTGCTATCAAACTGTCAAAAGGATTAATGGAAACAACAATAAATACAATAGCTAATGTTGATATCAATAAAGATTTATTGAATACTTATGTAATACATTTATGCGGTTATTTTAAAATAGGTAGTTAATATTTTCTGTTCCAGTAATAGTAATCTTCAACTTGTTATGTATCCGATTTATATATATATATACTTTTAAATTCTTATACTGTTTTCTTTTTTCATTCGGTTCTTTTAAAAAAAGATGCTGAGTTAAACTTCTGCTAAATGTACACGACTTTATTTTGATTATAAAGTCAAAGTTAAAGAATCTGGAAGTCGTTTACGCCTGATGGCATTGTTCCGTATGTGTTAGAAACAATTCTTTCGAAATGATTTCAGGTTTATCAGTAAACAAACTGTAAAAAGAATAATAAAAATAAAAAAAAAAAAATCTCATTAATTAAAATGATAATACATTTAAAAAATTAACCATTTTGGTTTTTAAATTTTATTATTTTAGATAAATTATTAATTTTTCGTGTAAGATACGTAATTTATTAAACATTACAATTAAATGAATAGTATTTTAATACTAAAATTAAACTGAAATATGTGATTTATCGGTTAATATTATAAAGACGTAAATTTATTTAATTCATCTCGCGCATCAATTATTTGTTAATTTTCAATAATGATGAATTAAAACATACTTTTTATTCATATAAGCCATACTTATTAACTTTTGTTTGCTATAAGCGATGATGTTAATGTCCATTTATCACTCTACAAATTTGAAGTGGAAAAAATTGATATCGTAGATAATTGTAGTGGTCCGAATCCATTTTAAACAGTAGGTCCCTGTTTAATATGATCATAGAGAGGTGAGGGGGGGGTATTTTTACTCCCTGACCATAGTTTATCTAAGCTACAAACACCTCATCGGCAGTGCTAATTGAGTAACGTCGGTTCAGCGCTTGCTTTAAGACATCAAAGTCAACTGTCTAAGGGTTTCCCAGCCGCATTAGAAAAAGATATTAAATGCCTAACATTTTAATCTTAAAATTAAACTCAAATACGTTATTAATCGGATAATATTAAGAAACACTAAATTTTAATTCCTCTCGTGCATTAATTATTCGTTAACTTTCAGTAATTATGAGTTAAAAAGTACTTTTTATTCCTATTAATAATGCTTCTTAACTTTCGTTTTTGCTATAAGCGATAGTGTTAATGTTCATTTATCACTCCACAAATCTGAAGTGGGAAAAATTGACAACTTAAAAGGCAAATGACACAATCACTTTAGGGTGCATTATGAAAAGAAATAATGACACTTAATGTTAGAGATCGAATTGAGAGTGAGAAGAAAATTACATTTCCCTTGATAATACCATTATAAATTCTTTATTCTTTTTGCTTCTGAAATTGGAAAGGGAGGGGGGGGATGCCACTTTTTGAATTGGCTTGCCAGACGAAACAATTTTTGAAAACTTGAGCAATTTCTGAGCAAAAGAAAAAAAAACACCAAACCATGACATCTCTTCGTAGAACTTACTTCGAACAGAAATGAGTTTCGATTGAGAAGATTGCCATGACAGGAATTCCGTTGTCCTTCAAATTGGAGTCGTTACATTCCCATTAAGACAAAAAGATTTTTTTTTTCTTTCTTTTCCTTGCTCTCTTGTTAAAAAAAGATGATGAGTTGAACTTTTTGTTAAGTGCACGGGATCATTTCTTCTCTGCGAAGTCACAGCTAAAGGAGCTGGAAGTCGTTTACGCCTGATAGCATTGTTCCAAATGAGTTAGAAACAATTCTTTCGAAATGATTCGAGATTTATTGGTAATCAAACTGTCAAAAGGGATAATAGAAACAATAATAAATAAATACAATAGCTAATATTGATATCCACAAATGTTTATTCAATATATCTGAGAAGTTATTTTTAATAGGTAATTAATTTTTTCTGTTGTAATATTGCACATATTCAGCTATTATATCTTAAATTTAGTAACTTTTTTTAAAATTTATACTTTATTTATTCAATTTCTTCTATTAGCAAATGAAATATTTTTTCATAAATTCAAATTATAATAATTTATTAAAAGCAAACCATTTATGTTTTTCAATTTAATATTTTTTTCATAAATTAATAATTTTTTCATATAAGATATGTAATTTAATGAAAAGGTATTTTAAAACTAAAAATTAAACTCAAATATGATATTTATCGTATAATATTACAGACAATAATGAACTAAATTTTTGCTTAATGTTTAAGGTTTTTTTCCAATGCGAATCAAAAACGACTTACACTCCTTTAACTCTTAGCAATTTAACTACGAAAATAATGGTAATAAATTTATTTAATTCATCACGTGGATCAATTATTCGTTAATTTTCAATAATGGTTGATTAAAACATACTTTTTTTCATATAACGTTTGCTTCTTAACTTTTGTTTCGCTATAAGCGATAATGTTAATGTATATTTATCAAATTTGAAGTGAGAAAAATCGACAACTTAAAAGGCAAGTGACGCAATCACTTTAGGGTGCATTATGAAAAGAAATAATGACATTTAATGTTGTAGATCGAATTGAGAGTGAGAAGGACGGTACATGTCCCTTCTGATCATAGCATCCCAAATTCTTTATTCTTTTTGCTTCTAAAATTGGAATTAGGGGGAGGGTGGATCCCTTTTTGAATTGGTTTGCCAGGGGAAACAATTTTTGGAACACTTGAGCAATTTCGAGCAAAAAAAAAAAACATGATATCTCTTCGTAGAACTTAACTTCAAACAGAAATGAGTTTTGATTGAGGAGATTGCCATGAGAGGAATTCCGTCGTCCTTCAAATCGGAGAGAAGGGGCCTGAGTCGTTACATTCCCATTAAGACAAAAAGATTATTTTTGTTCCTTCTTCTTTTCTTGCTCTCTTGTTAAAAATAGACGATGAGTTGAACTTTTGTTAAGTGTACAAGATCATTGCTTCGCTGTGAAGTCACAGCTAAAGGAGCTGGAAGTCGTTTACGCCTGATGGCATTGTTCTGATTGTATTAGAAACAATTCTTTCCGAATGATCGGAGATTTATCTGTCAAAAAGAATAATGGAAATAATAATAAATAAATACAATAGATAATATTGATATCAATAGGGCCGGAATGGCCGAGTGGCTAGCACTCTGGTGGTCAGTACCACAAGCTTCGTTTTCGATACCCGGCTGTGCCATGTATGTTTGTAGTGGTTCGGAATCCATTTTAAACAGCAGGTCCCGGTCTTACCTGATCGTAGAGTGTTTCGGGAGTAGTGTTACTCCGCTACCGTAGTTTGTTTTCAGCTACACGTATATCCTGTTCAGTGATAAGTGAGTAACGTCGTGCAGCCATTGCCTTAAGGCGTCAGCTATCTAAGTGTTCGCCAGCTGCATTAGAGAAACACAAAGATATTAAATACATAGCATTTTGATCCTCAAATTAAACTAAAATATGTTATTTATCGGATAATATTAAAAAGCCCTAAATTTTAATTTCTCTCTTGCAACAATTATTCGTTAACTTTCAATAATGTTGGATTAAAAGAAATTTTTCATTCCTATTAATAATGCTTCTTAACTTTCGTTTTGCTATAAGCAATAGTGTTAATGTACATTTATCACTCTACAAATCTGAAGTGGGAAAAAATTGACAACTTAAAAGGCAAATGACACAATCACTTTAGGGTGCATTATGAAAAGAAATAATGACACTTAATGTTACAGATCGAATTGTGAGTGAGAAGAAAAGTACATTTCCCTTTGATAATACCATTACAAACTCTTTGTTCTTTTTTTGCTTTTGAAATTTGAAAAGGGGGGATGCCACATTTTGAATTGGCTTGCCAGAGGAAACAATTTTGGAGCACTTGAGCAATTTCGAGCAATAGAAAAAACACCAAACCATGACATCTCTTCGTAGAACTTACTGAACAGAAATGAGTTTCGATTGAGAAGATTGCCATGACAGGAATTCCGTTGTCCTTCAAATTGGAGTCGTTACATTCCCATTAAGACTAAAGATTTTTTTTTTTCTTTTCTTTCCTTGCTCTCTTGTTAAAAAAAAAAAAAGATGATGAGTTGAACTTTTGTTAAGTGCACGGGATCATTTCTTCTCTGCGAAGTCACAGCTAAAGGAGCTGGAAGTCGTTTACGCCTGATAGCATTGTTCCAAATGAGTTAGAAACAATTCTTTCGAAATGATTCGAGATTTATTGGTAATCAAACTGTCAAAAGGATAATAGAAACAATAATAAATAATACAATAGCTAATATTGATATCCACAAATGTTTATTCAATATATCTGAGCAGTTATTTTTAATAGGTAATTAATTTTTTTTTCTGTTGTAATATTGCACATATTCAGCTATTATATCTTAAATTTAGTAACTTTTTTTTTTAAATTTATACTTTATTTATTCAATTTCTTCTATTAGCAAATGAAATATTTTTTCATAAATTCAAATTATAATAATTTATTAAAAGCAAACCATTTATGTTTTTCAATTTAATATTTTTTTTCATAAATTAAAAATTTTTCATATAAGATATGTAATTTAATGAAAGGTATTTTAATACTAAAAATTAAACTCAAAATATGATATTTATCGTATAATATTACAGACAATAATGAACTAAATTTTTGCTTAATGTTTAAGGTTTTTTTTTTCCAATGCGAATCAAAACGACTTACACTCCTTTAACTCGTAGCAATTTAACTACGAAAATAATGGTAATAAATTTATTTAATTCATCACGTGGATCAATTATTCGTTAATTTTCAATAATGGTTGATTAAAACATACTTTTTTTCATATAACGTTTGCTTCTTAACTTTTGTTTTGCTATAAGCCATAATGTTAATGTGCATTTATCAAATTTGAAGTGGGAAAAAAATTGACAACTTAAAAGGCAATGACGCAATCACTTTAGGGCGCATTATGAAAAGAAATAATGACATTTAATGTTGTAGATCGAATTGAGAGTGAGAAGGAAAGTACATGTCCCTTCTGATCATAGCATCACAAATTCTTTATTCTTTTTTTGCTTCTAAAATTAAAAATAGGGGGAGGATGGATCCCTTTTTGAATTGGTTTGCCAGGGGAAACAATTTTTTGGAACACTTGAGCAATTTCGAGCAAAAGAAAAAAACAACAACATGATATCTCTTCGTAGAACTTGCTTCAAACAGAAATGAGTTTCGATTGAGGAGATTGCCATGAGAGGAATTCCGTCGTCCTTCAAATCGGAGAGAGGGGCCTGAGTCGTTGTAGTCCCATTAAGAATAAATATTTTTATTTTCCTTCTTCTTTCCTTGCTCTCTTGTTAAAAAAGATGATGAGTTGAACTTTTGTTAAGTGTACAGGATCATTTCTTCGCTGTGAAGTCACAGCTAAAGGAGCTGGGAGTCGTTTACGCCTGATGGCATTTTTCTGATTGTATTAGAACAATTCTTTCCGAATGATCGGAGATTTATCTGTCAAAAAGAATAATGGAAATAATAATAAATAAATACAATAGATAATATTGATATCAATAAATGTTTATTTATTACATTTGTGCAGTTATTTTTAATGGGTAGTCAATTTCTTTGTTCTAATAAAGCAAATATTCAACTTGTTATATCTAAAATTTAGATAATTCTTTTTAAAATTCATAAATTATTTCCTTTTACCCTCTTGCTAAAATGGTGATAAAGTTGAACTTTTGTTATATACGATCATTTCTTCTCTGTAATCAAACTGTCAAGCCAAACTGTGAAACTGTGTCAAGTCAAACTGTGAAACTGTGTCAAGTCAAACTGTGAAACTGTGTCAAGTCAAACTGTCAAAATTAATCAAACTTGGAAGTCATAGATAGATTACCTGGAAGTCGTTTACCCTGATGCCATTGTTCTGATTGTATTAGAAACAATTTTTTTCGGGAATGATCGGAGATTTATCTGTCAAAAAGAATAATGGAAATAATAATAAATAAATACAATAGATAATATTGATATCAATAGGGCGGAATGGCCGAGTGGCTAGCACTCTGGTGGTCAGTACCACAAGCTTCGCTTTTGACACCCGGCTGTGCCATGTATGCTTGCAGTGGTTCGGAATCCATTTTAAACAGCAGGTCCCGGTCTTACCTGATCGTAGAGTGTTTCGGGAGTAGTGTTACTCCGCTACCGTAGTTTGTTTTCAGCTACACGTATATCCTGTTCAGTGCTAAGTGAGTAACGTCGTGCAGCCATTGCCTTAAGGCGTCAGCTATCTAAGTGTTTGCCAGCTGCATTAGAGAAACAAAAAAGATATTAAATACATAGCATTTTGATCTTCAAATTAAACTAAAATATGTTATTTATCGGATAATATTGAAAAGCCCTAAATTTTAATTTCTCTCGTGCATCAATTATTCGTTAACTTTCAATAATGTTAGATTAAAAGAAATTTTTCATTCCTATAAAGTATACTTTTTACTTTTGTTTTGCTATAAGCGATAATGTTAATGTCCATTTATCACTTTACAAATTTGAAGTGGGAAAATTGACAACTTAAAAGGTAAATGACACAATCACTTTAGGGTGCATTATAAAACGAAATAATGGCATTTAATGTTGAGATCGAATTGAGAGTTAGAAAAAATTACATTTCCTTCTGATAATACCATTACAAAGTCTTTATTCTTTTTTATTCTAAAAATGGAAGAAGGGGGATGGAACTTTTGAATTGGATTGCCAGGGGAAACAATTTTTGGAACATTTGAGCAATTTCGAGCAAAAAAAAAAACAACAACATGATATCTCTTCGTAGAACTTAACTTCAAACAGAAATGAGTTTCGATTGAGGAGATTGCCACGAGAGGAATTCCGTCGTCCTTCAAATCGGAGAGAAGGGGCCTGAGTCGTTACATTCCCATTAAGCCTGAAGATTTTTTTCCTTCTTCTTTCCTTGCTCTCTTGTTAAAAAAAAAAGATGATGAGTTGAACTTTTGTTAGTTGTGTACAGGGTCAATGTTTTGCTGTGAAGTCACAGCTAAAGGAGCTGGAAATCGTTTGCGCCTGATGGCATTGTTCCGAATGCATTAGAAACAATTCTTTCGAAATGATCAGAGATTTATCTGCAATCAAACTGTCAGAAAGAATAAAAGAAACAATAATCACAATATCTATTATTGGTATCAATAAATGCTTATTTATTACATTAGGGCAGTTGCTGTTACTAGGTAGTTAATTTTTTTTTTGCTTCAGTAATATATTGAATTTATATCTTAAAATTTAGATAATTTAAAACTTTAAAAATTAATTCATACATTATAAATTTTTTGCCCTGTTTCAAAATGGAAGTTGAGTTGTACTTTTTTAAGTGTATAGCACCCTTTCTTCGTTATGAAGTGACAGTTAAAGGAACTGGAAGTTTTTATGCTTGATGGCATTGTTCCAAATATATTAGAAATATTAGAATTCTTTCAAATTGATCACAAATTTCTAAGTAATCAAACTGTCAAGCATGAATAAAAAAATAATAAACAGCTAAGATTGATATCAATAAATATTTATTAAAAACTTTGCGCAGTTATTTTTCAATAATATTTGTATTATTCAAAAATAAGTTTTATAACGAGTTCAATAACTTAAATTCAGATACTTTTAATATTTCCTTTTTCTTTTTGAAATTCATACAGTCTTTCTTTTTTTCTGTGAGTAGCTGATAAGTTAAAGATTTGATTAATATTCATAATCATTTATTCGTTGTGATTTCACATTAAAAGGAATTGAAGTCATATCTTTAAAAATTTATCTTTTACTGTTTTGTCTTTTTATTTTAAATTGGTATATTATTTCTATTGTCCACATATTTCAAAAGTAAAAAACTTGCAATTCTGTACATTTTTTTTTTGTTTCTTGTTAAAGCGATGACGAGTTTGTTAAGTTTAAGTGTTGAATTCTCCTTTATGAAGAAACAGATAAATATTAATTTATTTTTGATTAATAGCTTTGATCCAGTTATTTTAGAATACACCTTTTTGAAATGTTTGGATATTTATTAGTAATTAAACAATGAGAAATTACTATAAGAATAAATGAAAATAATCATTAATATTTGTTTCAATAAAAATGATCAATGCTTATTTTTATGAATTGGTAGATAAATTCTTTTTTGAAATAATTCCACTTTTCACCTTGTTATAACATGAATTTGGGAACATTTTAATTATTTTTTATTTGTTAAAAAGATGATGAAGTAAATTTTTGTTTAGTGTATACGATTTTTTTCCATTATGAATCGAAACGACTTCAACTTCTTTAATTCGAAACAGTCTACGAAAATTTCTTGAGAAAGTATTGCAAAATTATCAGTGATTATGAGAATATAATAATAATCAAGCAAAATGCTTATACTAATATCAATTAATATTTATTTAATATTGCTTGTTTAGTTATTTTGAACTGATAATTTCTTTTGTCCTATCATCAGGAACTTTAAGCTCGTAAAACTTGAAATTGAGTATCTTTTAGATATTCTCTATTTTTTTTTCTCTTATCTTTTGGAATCTTTGATATGATGAATTGTTTCTAAGTGATAATAATAATTTGTCTGCTGTTATATGTCATATTTAAAGATTTTGAAACATTTTACACTTCGAATATCGAGAGCAATTCCATCAATGAAGTCAGAGATTAAGACTAATTCATTTGAGAAACCCAGAGAACAATTGGTTAAAATTGGTCGAATATTTCTCTGCAATTAGTCGATTATTTTTATAATTCTTAATTTCTACATTAGGTTCAAAATGTTTGTAATTGCTGACATCGTATTACTTGAGGAAAATTATTTAATGTTTTGCTTTTTATAAGACAAACGTCAAAATAAAACAAAAAATTCATTTCCGAAGAAGACTTTTATAATGAAAATCTTCGAAGTACAGAAAAAAAATGTCTGCATCACACAAGTCCAAAGAAACAGAAAAAGGCCATTTCAGCCCTAATTAGAGATTATTTTCAAGGCGTGACACATAAAAAAGTAAAATGCAATACAAATATTTTATAAGCTAGAGTAGAGATATCTTTAAAACATCTAGTGCGAATGAAAAACGTATTGTATGGGAGAAGCTATCATGTTTTTAAGTTAAAAAAAAAAGGAATTAAATATATTCCTTACAATTTATGCATAATATATCTTTTTATGAAATAAATTGAGATGAAAAAGAAAATTTAAAAACACAAATGTTACACATAGATGCTATTTTTTTTTCAAAACTATTTTGAATTTAAATAACATATTATATAGGAAATGTGTTATATACGGGCCTGAATGGCCGAGTATCTAGCTCTCTGTCGCTTGGTGCCACATGTTTCGAGTTCGAGTGGATGTTTGTAGTAGTTCGGTATTCCCTTTAAGTCGTAGGTCCCAGTCTCATATGATTGCAAGAGGGTCACGGAGCCAAGTCAGACTTCTACCTACGGGTACTCTGTCACTACAGAAGTGGCCCTTTCACTTCATCCATGAGCAGACTGCTCAGGGGGATGTCCGTCCTGCACTGCAGGACACTGAGGGTAAGACACACACGCATGTTATATATTAAATACAGTGTAAATAATGTATCATAACAATTATTTTATGAAAAAATCTTTGATTAGCATAAATATTAATATTTATGATAATTGTAATATAGAATTATACTATTAATATTAGTTGGCAGATTACTCAACTGGCTTGTAACTAGGAGACTTGGGTTGAGATACTTGAGGCACAGGTTGGAGAACACACAGCTTTATTTACACACGCACAAACACCATACACATACACTTAGTCGCACATATATCTATAAAATATTTAAAGACATATCATTATAGATTCGTTAAAGGTGGGTTCCTCAATAAGTGATTGATCATTTTAAAAACCAATAAACTTTAGCAAAAAAAAAAATGATGCCATAAGATTATATATAATCTAAAAAAATAAAACCAATTTAAATCATCATTTGAAGAATGTATATTCAAGTCATTGTTTTTAGTGCATCAATAATTCTTGATCTGAAATATATATTGAATAATTGTTTGCAATTTTAGAAACAAATAACTATAATTTTCTTTATCTTTCGAATTCAATAAATCTCACCAATTCAGATGAGATCTTTATTATTTCAAACAAATTTATCATGAATGTGAACATAAATGAAAGATTAAGTTGTTCTCTTTTAACACGCCGGAACCCTATAAGAAGGATGAGAAAAAGATCAATTTTCCAAGGAAGATGTCATCAAAGGACATCCAATATGATTAAACTTCCACCAAAAGTTTTTGAAACTTCCATTCCTGTCATTAGAGGAAGCATTACCGGACAAAACCGATGAACAACTAAATAAAAAAAAGGCAAGAAAACTGTAGAATTCTATCAGACTGCCGGCCGATTTCGTATCGGATTTATGTTATGTAATGTTTTTTCTTTTCTCGTATGAATTCGCTCGAAAAACCAGCAGCAAATATTAATGCACCAAGAAGAAAAAAGAATAACGTGTGTGTGTGAGAGCAAAAATGATTTAAGTTTATTTTTTCCTTTTTTTTTTTTTTTTTAATCCAACAAAATACATCAAGGGTGATTTCTTTAAAAATATTTTGCTTTTAATCTTGTAGATAAAAGTGAAGTTTTTGTTGTTGTTCGTAGTTGTTAAGCATCGGTTCAATATTTTGAAAAAAAAATTAATAAAGTAAATGAAATATAATTTTATACTTAGTAATTTTCCGCAAAAATATTTAATGCAAATTCTTTGCTCAATTAATTCATACATTTCAAAAATCGCCGAAATTAGTTTTAGCGTCTCACAAAGATAAGCGTAACTCAAGCACTAATGAATATTTTGATGTCAAATTTCACACAGATATCAGGACGTGTACCAGGAACCTAAAAGGAGAAAAAAAAAATTGAAATTCCATATGTTCTGGAAATTTAAATTAAAAATTAGTTTTACTTTTTGGGCACAGTAGTATCTATTAAATAAAATAAAATCCCTTTTAAGGAAATTACCTGTGATAAATAATTATTTTACACACCTTAATAATTAAATTTGTAAGTATAAAATTATTTCTCATTTGTCTTACTTTTTTTTTTTTTTTCTAATTTTTTGTACCAACTCTAAACAATCACGAACAACAATAAAAATAACTCCACTTTATCTATAAGATTAAAAGCACAACATTTTTTAAAGAAATCACCCTTGATGTATTTTGTTAGATAAAAAAAAAAAAAAAAAGGAAGAAAATAAACTTAAATCGTTTTTTGCTCACACACACAAGCGCATTATTCTTTTTTCTTTTTGGTGAATTAATATTTGCTGCTGGTTTTTCCGGAGTGAATTCATACGAGAGAAGGAAAAAACCGTTACATAACATAAATCCGATACGAAATCAGCTGGCATTTGATAGAATTCTGCAGTTTTCTTGCCTTTTTTATTGAGTTGCTCATCGGTTTTGTCTGTAATGCTTCCCCTAATGGAGGAATGGAAGTTTCAAAAACTTTTGGTGGAAGTTTAATCATATTGGATGTCCTTTGATGACATCTTCCTTGGAAAAATTGATCTTGCTCATCCTTCTTATAAGGTTCCGGCGTGTTAAAAAGGGAACAACTTAATCTTTCATTTATGTTGGCCTTCATGATAAACTTGTTTGAAATATTTAAAGATTTCATCTGAATAGACGAGATTTATTGAATTTGAAAGATAAAGAAAATTATATTTATTTGTTAGCAAAAAAGTATTCAATACATATTTCAGATCGAGAATTATTGGTGCACTTAAAATAATCATTCGAATATACATTCTTCAAATGATCACTTAAACTCGTTTTTATTTTGGAAATTGCATATACTTTTTTCTTACGCCATCATTTTGTTAGTTGCTAAAGTTTATCGGTTTTTAAAATGAAAAATCACTTATTGCTATTATTGTTTTCATTCTTTATTTTTTATATTATTAAGTTCATTTATTTTATTATTATTGTTTTTATATTTTTGGTCTAAATTTAGAGTTTAAAAACAAGTTTTTCTTTAAAGAAATTTTTTATCAAAGATTTTTTTTTAGTATCCAAAAGTTTTTGAATTTTATAAGCAAAATACCCCCTGACAAATCATTATTTTGCACACCTTATTAATTAAATTTGTAAGTATAAAATAATTGTTCAAATTTTTTATCATTTTTTTCCAAAATTTTGTACCAACGCTAAACAACAATAAAAAACTCCACTTTATCTACAAGATTAAAAGCAAAACATTTTTTTAAAGAAATCACCCCTGATGTATTTTGTTAGATTAAAAAAAAAAAAAAAAAAATAAACTTAAATCATTTTTGCTCACACACACAAGCTATTATTCTTTTTCTTCTTGGTGTATTAATATTTGCTGCGGGTTTTTCCGAGTGAATTCATACGAGAAAAGGAAAAACCGTTACATAACATAAATCCGATACGAAATCGGCTGGCATTTTGATAGAATTCTGCATTTTCTTGTTTTTTTTATTAAGTTGTTCATCTGTTTTGTCGGCAATTCTTCCTAATGGGAGGAATGGAAGTTTCAAAAACTTTTTGGTGGAAGTTTAATCATATTGGATGTCCTTTGATGACATCTTTCTTGGAAAATTGATCTTGCTCATCCTTCTTATATGGTTTCGGCGTGTTAAAAAGAGAACAACTTAATCTTTTATTTATGTTCGTATTCATGATAAACTTGTTTGAAATACTTAATGTTTTGTCTGAATAGACGAGATTTATTGAATTTGGAAGATAAAGAAAATTATAGTTATTTGTTTCTGAAATTGCAAAAAACTATTCAATACTTATTTCCGATCAAGAGTTATTGATGCACTTAAAATAATGACCAGAATTTGTTTTAAGAATGAATTTTAATTTTATGAATGAAGAATGAATTTAAAATGATGACTTAAACACGTTTAATTTTTAAATTGTATACAATCTTTTCTTAAGGCATCATTTTGTTAGATGTTAAAGTTCACTCTGTTTACAAATGAATAATCACTTATGGTTATAATTACTTTCATTCTTTTATTTTTTTTATATTATTAACCTCATTTATTATTATTATTATAGTTTTATAATTTGTTGTCTACGTTTAATGTTTGAAAAGAATGTTAGATATTTATTTAGCCTCCGAGAGTTTTGAATTTCAGGAAAAAAGGTCATATTTATGTAGTATTATTATTTTTTTTTTTAATTTTGCACCCTTAAAATTTTCTTGCAATAAGAAATATCTTTTTTCTCTCTTTAAATATATGTAAAATGTCTTTTGTGATAATATTTATAACATAATACTATTGTCTCATGTTTTTACTCTTGAGTTTGTAGCTTATTTGAATGAAAAATAAAATTTAGTTTTATATTTTTTTTCTAAAATATTATTTAATGTAATAATCTGATTCTAAAAATAAAAATTTGAAGGAAATTTGCTTAAAATTTAATAATACACACGAAATACAATTTATATTGATCTATAAACTAAGTCAGAATTTGTTCTTTCTTTTGTTCCAAACCATGTGTTATACATTCTGTCACTTTGAAAGCTAGTACACACACACAAATAATCTAGTCATAGTTATTGGAACAGCTATTTTATTATTTTACCAGCTTATTCAGAACTCTATTGAATATGTGATAATATGAAAAGACTAGTGTTTTTATGAAGATTAAAAAAATTAGATTATTATTAAATTAAAAGTATTCTAGTTGTTATCGTGAATATTAATATTTAAATATTTTATTTTCTTATAAAATAATTGTTATAATACATTATTTGTTCTGTATTTATTACATAATATAATATTTAAATATTTTATTAAAATTTAAAAAAGGAATTTGAAAAAAAAAATGAGATCTACATTTGTGTTTAAATAATTTCTCTTTTAACTTTATTTATTTCCTAAAAAAACATATTACATATAGACCGTGAGGAATATATTTAATTCCTTTTTTTTTTACCTATTTACAGCACGTATTTCATTTGCACTAGATGTTTAAAGATTTCTCCAACAAAGCTTATAAAATATTTTTATTGCATTTTACTTTTTATGTGTCACGTCATGAAAATAGGCTCTAATTAAGGCTGAAATGGCCTTTTATGTTACTTTGGACGTGTGTGATACAGCTATTTTTCTGTACTTTGAAAATTTTCATTTTGAAATTCTTCTTCAAAACTGTTTGTTTTGTTTTATTTTGATTTTTGTCTTATAAAACCCAGACATTAAATATGTTTTCCTCGAGTTATACGGCAATTACAAGCATTTTCGGCCTAATGTATAAATTCAGAATTATAAAAAATATTCCACTAATTCGAGAGAAATCTTCGATCAATTTTAACCAATTGTTCTCGGTTTTGTCAAAGGAATTAGTCTTAATCTCTGACTTCATTGATGGAATTGTTAACAATATTCGAAGTGCAAAATGTTTCAAAATCTTTAAATGTGACTTAAACAGCAAACGAATTATTATTATCACTTAGAAACCATTCAGCAAATCAAAGACTCAAAAAAGATAATAGTAAAAAATAGAGAATATATAAAGTCATGCAATTTCAAGTTTTAGTTGAAAGTATCTATTGATTGGACGAAGTAAATTATCGGTTCAAATAACTAAACAAGCAATATTAAATAAATATTCATTGATATTAGTATAAGAATTTTGCTTGATTATTTTTATATTTTCATACTGTTTAATCACTGATTATTCTGTACAAAGAAAGGACTGAATAACTTTTAACTGTAACTTTTACGTAGTGTTTATTTAATGTTCGAATTTACTGATTTTGTTTGATCTTACTCTGAAGATTTTTTGCATTTTGAAAGAGAGACTTTAACTGCATGTTTTGATAATAATTAGCGTTTATTCATTTTTAATTAACATTAAACAAAATGTCTGGTATTAAAACTAAATCCATGCTTGCTTTAAAATGAATGCCAAACGTTGGAATAATGCAACTAATGGACTAATGTATCGTCTGAAACTCAGTTGTTAATCTACAACCCCAAATTAACGAATTGACAATCACATTTGCACATTGGAAATTCGTTGCTGAAATTTGAAATTCCTTTAAGTTGGAAAATCTCACTGAAGTTCAGCTGGTATCTGCTTATGAATTTTGAAAATTTAAATAAACTTGATGCATATCAAATGTCCATTGTGCGATGAAGATATTTTGCAGTTTGACTTTATTTAATTTCTCACATTTATCTAGCACATAATTTTGAAAATATATTTGTTTGTTTATCCTTTATACAAATTCTCGATTTTCAATTCTCAATGTGGAGTTTTTTAAATTTGGTAGGTAAGTAGATTGTAGCCTGCTTTTTAGACCGCTGGCTGCTTTAAAACTTGGAGATTCCACCTTTTCCTTCTGGTTTTCGGCCCTCAATTGAATTAGAGAATCACTTTATTAATCGTTTTTATGAAATTTTTGTAGATCCAAATGCCCTGATGGTATTTTTATTTTTATTCTGACACATATAAAGATTTTAGAAAAGAATTTAATTTACTGAACAAAAAAAATCCAATAACCCATGTTTGCCAATAATTATATTTAGTCTTCAATACAGATAATAATAAATAAAGAATAACAACATATCTTGATGTCGTAAGGTTTTTCTTTGCTAAAATATTAATAAAACAAATCCTTTTTTTAACTTTGCAACTATTAGAGTTTCTTGTTTCTATTATCCTTTTTTTTAATTCTTACTTTTCAAAAAGCAATATATATAAATTCAACTAGTATATATATATATATATATATACAGCATGATTCAATGGTCATCATACAAACCATGATAGGTGGTAGAAAAACTAAAACGTACATTTTTCTGTATAGGAATGCAGGTTTGAAGTGAAGCGTTGGGGAACAAACATACTTTCGAACGAATCTCTTATAACAGCCAGGCACAATGCCACAATATCTGTCCGATGACAAGTTTCAAGTCTTCTGACTGACACCCTCCATGGCAACTTCATTTTATTATTATTTTATGTTTTCGTTCACGTGAGTTTTAGTGACACGATTGAGGATCTCCCTTGCTCGACTGTCCATTGCGGCTGCAAGCGTGACAAACATCTTTGGAATTGTTTACTAATCACTCTTTCGAAGCTACCAAGTATGCATGATTGTTTGGGTAGTAATTCTAAGCATTTATTGTAAACATTGAATCAAAAGAAGAACTTTGCAATGACGTTATAAATAAACAATATTTTCTTTTCGTGTTTAATTTTTTTATGTTCGTACCTTAACTCGTCACTTCCAACCTTACTTTCCTATAAAAAGATGCATGTCTTAATACGCTGTACCACCCATCAAAGTTTGCCCCACGACAATTGAATCATATTAATATTCATAGTAATATAAAATAATATATATAATGTAACTATATTTATATTTTTAATATATAGTAGTATAACGTTTAGGTACTATAAATTATTTTATAGTAATATTAGCAGAGCCCGGCATAAGTTGTACTGCCAAAAAAAAAAAAAAAAAAAAATGCATTGTTGAAAATTACATATCACGAATATCTCTCTCCGAGTTCTAATATATGTGCATATTAATTTTTATGGATATCGTCTGAACGCTATATAAGATGAAATGCTGCAGTAACAATAAAGTGGATAGCGCGAACCTATTTTCCACACTCTGATACATATTATTACCCTTTTTCATAGCAATGGGTTGACGGTAGAAGTTGATATACTGCAGCCCCATCTGGGGGCTACTTGCAACAAAGGGGATAGCATAAAAGCATTCTCCATGTTTGGTCAAACACACACACAATATTTCATCAAAATCGGTCCAACAGTTTAGGGAGTTCAGTGACAAACACACTCACAGAACATTTATATCTAAATCAGTGGCCCCTTCCGGGCCTAAATGTGAATCTAAAACCATCCAGGGACCCACATAAACACACATAAATAATTTCATCAAAATCTATCCAGCCGTTTAGAGGAGTTCAGTGACAAACACATGTACAGAAGAATTATATATATAAAGATAAATGTACTGATAATTCCTGTTTTAATTTTCAGATCCTGCAACTGTCGTCAACATCACGACCATGGTGGTTGTTGCTGAAGGCGACAATGCGTACTTCGAGTGCAGCATTTCGGCCAATCCCATCACACCGGACATGATACGCTGGAGCACGAAGGGAGGGAATGTCATCCTGAGAGAGAACCAGCAGTTCACAGAGAACGGTCGCTCCATACTCACTCTATTCAACGTCACCAAACAGGACTCTGGATCCTTCGAGTGCGAAGCGTACAACGGCATTTTGATCCGGATGTCAAAACGGCGAAACTTGTGGTGCTGTGTAAGTAAATGTCTCAAGTCAAAGACATTTATGCTGTCCATGAAATAACTGTTTTTATAACTCTCAGAAATATTTGATTATTATCATATCAGCAATTACTTATTGATGATATATTTTTTTTCAATTATTTTTTATTGTATTCTTATTATTCTTATAAAAATTGCTTGTGAAAATATCTCCGGTACGTAGGAGATATCACTTTGAGATTCATTGAAATATCACTTGATGGCTTTCGAACCTATCTCCCTTGGTTCATAAGCCATTCTCAAACCAAACACACATACACACGTCTTTCTGATTCTGCAAATGTATAATAAGTAATTCGAAATATTTATATATTATGGAAATGTCTTTATATGCGATTAAATATGAATTCTAAATAAATAAGAAATCTGCGTTAATCATTAAATATGCATAAATTTAAAATATTTGTTGCCGAAATATATTTGTAATTCTAGACATTTTTAGTCACTGAAACCAAAGAAACAAACAATCCTGTATTGAATTCACATTATTGAAGCCCACAATTCAGCCTTGAATTTTTAATATATCATTTTAAAATAAAAAATATGTAAATAAATATTAATTGCCGATATGTAATTAAATAATAATTAAAAAATATAAAAATATACCTAATTTTTGTGTGACCTATCCATATCAATATGTAAATTTCAACTTGTTAATTTCAACTAGTGAATTATTTGTGACGCTATTAAACAATTTTAATTTAATTTATCGTCATTCTTGCTTACCAAAACTATTAATAGATAATAAAATACAGTGTGGGGTTCCTATTTATGAAAATTTATTATACTACACTGTGTATTCAGGATTTATGTTTAATACCAGTTATTGTAAACTGTTCATGCTAATATATATTTTATATTTAATTTGATATTTGAAATATTTATAACATTTAGTTTGTAATTCATACATTATATCTCAGGTTGCAATTTGCAAATGTACGTTTTTCATGAGTAGTATTATAGTATTAGTTTGTATTATTTTATTATTATTTAGTAATATATGTAGTGACGCCAGTATATTTGATATTAGCACTCTTCAATACAAGCAATATTTTTTTAAACTTTTTTTATTAACGTGTAATATTTTCATTTCTAAATTGAGAATTACTTTACTTGTAATAGACACTTATTTGAGGAAATTTAATTTAAATTATTTATTATATCATTAATTTGCAACAATTCAAACTTTTTCTTTTTTAAAGTATTTTCGCACTCGTTTATTTTTTGTTATATTAGTTAATTATTTGTACAAAAATACATCTAAAAGATTATTATTCATCAATATATTTAAAACTTTCTATGTAACACAATTTCATCTTCCATGCTTTTCAGACAAGCCAACCATCATCAGGAACCTGATGAACACAAAACTAGCGGCTGAGCTCAAGTCCACCATCGAGCTGAAGTGCATAGCGGAGGGGGACGGCAACATCAGCTTCGTGTGGTCCTTCAACAGCACCGTCATCATCCAAGGTCTGGACATCGGACGCTACGACATCCGGTCTGCATACACCGGCGACCTGCAGTGGTGCAGCGTGCTCACCATCAAGAGGGTCCGGCAGGAAGACCTTGGGGGAATACACCTGCGTAGCCAGGAATAACTTAGGATATGATTTCGTTAAATTTACTTTTAGCCAAAAAGGTTAGTTGGAGAGGTATATTGACATTTAAAAAAAATGAGGCCTGTTGGTTTGCAAAGAAGTTGAGGAATTTGTTTCGTTTTTAAAGTTGCAGATTTATTTTTTAACAAATTGAGATGTAGTTTTGTGAAAGGAATTTTATTTTTCTTACAAAAATATTGATGTATCATGATATTAAACACTATAATTAGTAATGGCTTTAATTTGAATAAAATAATAGGATTCTGCAATGATTTTCACTTTGTTTATATATATATATATCGTATAGTATTTGTAACAAATTTTAATTTTTCCATTTCTGATTGCTTTTATTTGTATGATTATTATGTATATTTATGTGTTATAAAATAATATATAAAAGTATTGCATTGAAATTATGCTATTTAATGGATTTAGAAATGTATTATAAATAAATCTGATAAAATTTAGATGTAAAAAAATGTATTAAACATCTACAGTTCTGATGATAAAATAATGTATAATAATAGTTGTAACAAACCATAATGAAAATGCTATCAAATTAAATGTATTAATTAATATATACCTAAAATTTTATTTTAATACATTTATAAAAGTTGTTGTACTTTAAAATGAAACTGTATCATAGTTTGCATGATATGTTACAGACACAGATCCATTGTTTGTTAAGTAATTGTTCAGATCCAAAGCACACATATTTTTATTATTGATACGTATTAACTTCAACAACTGTACTTTATTTTACTAATTTATTTCCGTTTCAAACTATTTTATTTTACATTTTTTTATAACTGTTATAATTTGATAAGGAAAATCTTTTTAATGCAATCAAGTTAAATGAGAATATTTTTTATTAATCTTTTCTCTTAAATAGGATATATTGGTGTAGGATGTACTGTATACTATAATACAGTATAAGAGTGTATTGTTAGTTTGACTAAACTGATTGGGTTCTTGTACCTCTCCATCAATGAATGACACTGTGATCTGTATTGCAACCTTGGTTACAAAAATAGAAAGTTTAAAAATACATTTATAACAAAATTACTTAAAATTAAAACAAATCAGGGCCTTTATTCCTTAATTATAGTTATAAAGAATTTTAGTATATGGTGATACATTATGGTGGCATCGAGTATTTTGTATTAGCCTACTCATGTGACATTTTTTTTCAGCATTTGTACCATTCTATATTCCTAGAAGAATTTCCACAATAATCTTTTGTTGTTTACTTAACATTTGTTTTAAAGGGTCTTTCAATGTTAATGGATTACGATGAGGCTACTACAGTTACACTAAAATAGTTTTTATCCTAAATCTATTACTTTGAAGTCTTGATAAATGGCATATTGCATTTTCTTGCTGAAACATAAAAACCTCCATAATGGTGTCATCATATATATTACAAAATATTTATCACAATAACTTTATGTACAAACAAAACATTTTCAGCTATACAACCAGTATACAGACATAGAGATATGTATTTCATTTTAGGTTTTAAGAAAAGCGTTAAGTATTATATGCTTCTTCTATACTTTGTTTCTTGTTTTGAATAAAGTTGTTTTTGTTGTTTTGTAAGCCTGGTAAAGTGTACAAAAACATTAAAAGTTAGGAAATAAATTAGACTTTTCAAACGCGAAATTTATACTATACTGTAGAACTGTAAACATTTTTAAGCATGTTCTAGAAGAGCACATAAACATATTCTATATAAAGTTAAATCATGTTTAAGACTACCTGACAATTTTAATAATTAGAAAACAGAATTTATATCAAACCTTGCACTGAAAATTGCTTTTTTGTGGATAAAACTTCATTTAATATTAAAGTTTTTACTAAATCTTCTTTATGGGTTTAGAGCTTTCCCGACCAGGTTTTGTAATTTTCATTATTCCCGTATTTGTTTTGATTGACTTATAGTTAAATTAGATAACTTAGTAAAAAAAAAAAATAATTTGATTTTTATTTTTCATAAATTTTTGATTTAACAACTGTTCTTACTTATTCAACATCCAATTATTTTACAGTTAGTAAAAAATTTGCCTTCTAAAGATACACTAAAGTATATTACACAGCTTAGTAAGGACATTTGTCTTTTGGCAATCTTAATGTAAGATTTTCCTAGTTGTATAATACAAAAGCAAGCACTGGAATACCAAGTTATAAGGAACATTGGAACACAAGTAACTTTTGAAAGTTAACACATAACATTGAATGGTAGCTCTTATCTTAAAAATCTAAAATGAAATACATACCTCTATATCTGTATACTGGTTGTATAACTGAATTTTTTTATTTGTACATAAAGTTATTGTGATCATTATTTGATAAAATATATGATAATACCAATATAAAAGTTGTAATATACAAGTTTTAATTATGTATTATTTTACCAAACAAAAATAAGATATTTTTTATAAAACTAAGCTGCCCTGCTATTCAAAGGAATTTTTTTTCTTCAGGACAGTAGAATACAAATATTTTTTTTTAATGGAATTTCCTTGTAAATAATTAAAGCCTCACAATTTTTCAAATCAGTAGAGAAGTATTTATTTGATATTGTAGAATGTTTAAAGCTTTTTATGTTGTACATAAAACGAAAATCTCCTTCTATTTCAAACACAACTTAAAATTAGATGCATTAATTTAATTATTATTAAATGTTTAATTTCTTAAATCCAGATCTTTTCTTAATTCTTTCCCCTCGATTTCCAGGAGCTCCCGAGTCGCCCTCAAGAACTGAAAGCAGTAAACGAGACAATGGATGCCATCACATTGGTTTGGTCTGCTGGTTTCGACGGCGGCGCGGGAGCAGAACTTCCGGATCCGATACAAGAAGTCGGACTCCGCCATCTACTTTTACAGGGAGGCCCCCACCAAACGCCACCTCCCTACACCATCACGGGACTCGAACCCGGCGCCCAGTACGACTTCTTCATCGCCGCCTACAACAGCATGGAGAAAGTGCCTTCACTGAAAACGTGCTCTCGGTGTCCACAAAGAGTGCTAAACGTGAGTCTTTAATTTTAGGTATGATTGCTTATGGGTGTATTGTCTAACTTATAGTATTAACATTAAAAATTAAAACTAATTATGATTTAATTATAATGATAATCATAAATCTTATTTGTTAAATTAAAATTGCACACACTTTAACTGCCTGTTGCAATTAGTTATTATAACTTTATTAATTATCATAACAATTAGTTATTATAATGAATAATAATAAATCTTATTTGTTAAATTAGAATTGCACACACTTTAACTGCCTGTTGCAATTAGTTATTATAACATTATTAATTATCATAACAATTAGTTATTATAATGACAATAATAACAATAAATCTTATTTGTTAAATTAGAATTGCCCACACTTTTAATTGCCTGTTGCAATTAGTTATAAAACATTATTAATTATCATAACAATTAGTTATTATAATGAAAATAATAAATCTTATTTGTTAAATTAGAATTGCACACACTTTAACTGCCTGTTGCAATTAGTTATTATAACATTATTAATTATCATAACAATTAGTTATTATAATGACAATAATAACAATAAATCTTATTTGTTAAATTAGAATTGCACACACTTTAACTGCCTGTTGCAATTAGTTATTATAACATTATTAATTATCATAACAATTAGTTATTATAATGACAATAATAAATCTTATTTGTTAAATTAGAATTGCACACACTTTAACGGCCAGTTGCAATTAGTTATTATAACAATTAATATAACATTAATAATTATCATAATAATTTGTTTTGAATACAAATTTTAAATAACGAAATATACTACATTGAAACGATGTTATATTTTCAAAAATATCAGTCCACTGAATTATTTTAAGAAATTTAAAAAATCTATTTCTATAAATATTTAAAGCAACACATTTTTTTTAATAGTTTTGAATGAGTTTTTCTAATTATGTTAGGAAGGAAATAATATACCTGTCCCTATCAAATGTATACTTGTCAATGTGAAATGTATACTAAAGGCTACTTTCTTTTTTACTTTTTGCAATTGATTGGCTAGCTTACAAACGTCTTTTCTAAATGAGAACACATATAATCTTAAGAAACCATTAAGGATAAAATGCAAAAACATACAATGTCATTTAATATCCACAAATAAAAATAATTTTAGATAAAAGAAAAAGAACTAGAAAAGTATTTATGATAAGTTATTATATTCAATAAGTACATCATTCTCAAATAATAATAATAATAAAAAAAAAATAATAGAATTACGGAAAATTATATAAATTATCAGAAAATATAACATTTAAACATCAATATAACATCAGACATTTTATTTCTTCAGCAATTTTCACAATTTTTAAGAGTTGATAAAGACTTCAAGTTTTCATGTATACTTATTTTTTAAGAATAATAAATATTTATTTGAATTCTTTTAAAAAAATTTTTGTTACTTATCTAGACATGCTTAAAACATTATTCAATTTTGTTCGACGACATAAAATTTGGTAAAAAATTAATTATATAGCTTTGTTATTTGAAGTGAACATAAATAATTTTCTATAAATATTTTTAAGACTGACCAGAGTATAATTATCAAATTCATAAAATATAAAAACTTTAGTAATTAATAAACAATAACGTCAATAAACAATATTTTTACTGACATTTTTAATGTACATTTAATAATTTCTAATGTATTAGGTTATTGGCATTCAATTATTGCTAACATTCTAGGTTAGTGGCATTCAATTATTACTAACATTCTAATGTATTATCCTACCAAAAATTGCATTTCCAGTTTCGTTAATGATTGAGAAAATGATTTAAAAAAAAACATTATGTAAAATTATATTCTTTTGATAACATTTAATCGAATACATGATATTTTTATCATAATATAAGAGACAAAAGATTAGGCAAAAAAAAATAACTAGAATAATATAAATAAATGTAAAAATAATTAAAATATTAATATTTTATTTCTAAAGGACAGTTGTTTGCTTAAAAACTACTTTTGCTATTAGGAGCCAGATATGTAGATATAATTATTTTTTTTTCTTCTGTCTGACTCAGATAACATAAATATTAATAGAGCATTTACAGTAGATATAATAAAGACTTTATAAAACAGAAATTAATTGTGACTTTTAAAACAGCTGTTTGCGATACCACATTCAAAAAATTATTTTAGTAGTTTTTATTTAATATTTAAATATTATTATAATTATATATAAATATATAATTATATTATAACTATTTATTTAAATTTTTTTAAATAATAAACTATTTTATTTTTAAAATTCGCCAACTTATCAATTGGCACTAAAATTTGGAAACAAAAGAAAAAAAAAAACGATCATCGACGAGGATGGGATTCGAACCCACGCGGGCAGAGCCCAATGGATTAGCAGTCCATCGCCTTAACCACTCGGCCACCTCGTCCCGATTTTTGCTTTTGGTTTTATTATACATAAAACTATAATAAAGCTCCTTTTAAATCCTACTTGCACGATTTCGGCAAATATTAGTTTTATTTATTCAATAGCAGAGGTTGCTAAGATGATTAAGTAATTTTTATTTCCTTGCAACCTATTTAAACAAGAAATGTCGTATAATATAGTTTTACATAATAATTTAACAGTTGGTGTTAGTCGAAGAAAGCTATTGTTCAATATGATATATTTACTATGGCACATAAAATAAAAAATGTTTTTAACGTAAAGATATCCATTTATTTTCTAGCCAAGTTTATAGTGTACGTAAATGAATGAGCAGGAAATTTATAATATTAAAATATAATAAAAATACTGGCAATAAAATTACTAAATACATATTACTGACACTTTTGTTTTATATTTACATTTTATTTTTCATATTTTTATGTAATTAGAATATTAAGTTGTAAAAATAATTTAAAAATCTTAATTTTTAAATGAAATTTATTTTTGTATGGCTGGCCGCATGTATAAAAATTTTACAGTTCTGATTTAAACAGTATTTCTGTGAAATTTTTCATTCGTTTTTTTGAAATTTAAATGACACCAACATAACATTGAACACTTCATGGATACATTTTGTACATAACATCAATATCACCATTCTAATGAAGAAATTGTTGTATATTTATGACAAATAAAAAAAAAGAAAAAGTATAGAACCCCGAAACTCAAACACAAAAAATTTTTGAATTTCAATTAGAATTTTACAGAATATCTCAGTGAAATATTTCAAATTTTTAAAGCTTGAAATTTAAAATTAGCGGAAGTCCTATATATTAATTTCTAGTGTAACTTTATGAAATTTTCATTTTTAAAATTCATAATAATACAAATATATAACTAGGACGTATGATATTAATTATTTCATTTTGTAAACGCAAGCAAAGCAAAAAGTGAATTAACTATATACAAATGAATAACTAAAAAAGGATATTATAGAGAACATGATTAATAAAATAACTTATTGATCTATAACCTTATAAAATTTTTATAAATAATGTACTTGTAATACTTCCGGATGAAATAGCAGAGTGGTTTAGGAGATGGACTTCTGTTTTATTAGAATTAACACTATGAATTAATAATTATAATGAATTAATTTATTTTAATTAGAATTGCTGTTTTATTACAGTTAATTAGGAGAAGGAGAGATTTTAAATTTTTTTTTTTTCAAGTAGAAATAAATAAAAATTAATAACTACCTTTACAAGAGAAATGGTCTGAAATTAAATTATCTAACATACTGTTTCTTTTTACTCTAAAATACATCCTTTATGAAACAAACAATTCATTTTTGGAAACTAGAAAAAATTATGATGCATCTAATTAATAATTTTAAGTAATATAGATTATTTAATATTTAACAGTAAATATTTATTTAATTTTTAAACCAAGAAATCAATTGATTTCGTTAACAGATATGTGCATTATTCTTAGTGACTATTTATTATTAGATTCATATTTCTTTCATGTGCATTTTAGTGTGTTTTTTGTAGATGCTTATTTCAATGTACGCGACTGTTCTTTTTGCAGCTGAGGTGACAACAAGCGCTGCCGTGACAATGTCTGCAGCAGAGAAGACCCGCCGCGCTGACAACCGCATGTGGCTCATGTCCTCAATTCTCGGAGGCGTGTCCTTTCTGGTGTCTTGCATTTGTTGCGTTTGTTGCATTTGGAGAAAGTGCTCCCTCCTTACGTCCGAAAGTAAGGGAAATCAATTACTAGTATACCACAAAGGGTTATATTATTTATTATTATTAAAGCTTATAATATTATTTATTTTATTTTTTTACAATGTTATATATTTCTACAGACGCGAAGTTAACCTTCTTCAGATTTTAATAATTTAGTGAGTGATAGAGAATTGTTTTCATTTTAATTTTTAGTAAAATTTATACGATAATTTACTTACTTAAGATTTGTAAATTCTGATTATACTATTTAATCAGGCTATTTATGTAATTTTGTTTTTATTTAATACTAATATCACATTTATTTATTTAATACGGAATTATTCAGTAATTGTTTACCTATTTACAATTAATTATTGATAGATAATGTAAATCATTTTAGCTATTTATTTTAGTAAATAAAATAATAAGGTAATGTAAATATATTTATTATGCTTGATCAATTTCCCTTGTAATACTTTTTTATAATTTTCTAAATAATAATGAATAATCAGATTAGTTTAGTAATATTCAGGAAATTCACTAATGTATTTAGTTAATTAGTTAATGACACCTTAATGACTAACACCTTATTTATTTAGTAACACCATTACAAATGACTTCATTTAATTTTGTTATTGTACTTTAATTTTGTAATTATTCTCCCTCCTCCTCTTTAAAAATCCTTGCCATTTTTGCAATTATAATTTCTTTAAAAGTCATCTAACACACAAAATAATTCAAGCAACTTTCTATTTAACTCATTTTAGAGAGAAGATAAACGATGAACTATTTATTGCTTAATTTTAAAAAAAAAAGCATCTTTTTCAGCTTAGATAATACTTTTTGCACCTCATCTAATCGATATATCAATACACATTCATAAAATGATAACCTAATGGAGTACATTTAATATGAAGCTTTGTTAGCTAGTCGTAGACCATAGTAGTTTGTACTAGCCACCACTAGTAACATCATCACTCATGAAAGACAACACTAGTAATTAGCCACTAGTTATCACTAGTAACATGTAAAAACTGATTGGTGATTAGAAAATTCGCAAAGAAATGACGCCTGACTTTTCAGTTGCAGGATTACAAAGTAGGAGTTTTTATTTAATCTTCAATCCAGTTGGTGGAGTACAGAATGTCGATCACATTGTTTTTAGCTGTTCCAGGCTTGAGCATTCTAGAAAAATTAAAAAAAAAAAAAGAACTAGCATTCCAAAAACACAAATGGCAACTAAACTTATGTCAATCTGTTAAATAAGAAGAATGCTTTTACAGCATTTTGTAATTTTGATGTTTCTTGAATCCCTTCACTATAATGTCCTACATAATTACTATATCCACTATAATTCATTACTATATCCAACTAATATACTTTCTACATTATTCTATTTCCACTGTAATATACTTCCACTATAAATTTGTAATGTCATGTGTACTTTTAAATTTACTGTCTACCTGATTTTTTATTATTATTTTAAGGTTGATTTGTTTGCTACTTACTTTTGTTAACCTCATACAATACTTGCTGTACAAGAGAATTACTTGTAAATTTCAATAAAATAAGACAGTTATGGTATTTTCTTTAATTCAAATTTCTCTTACATAGATTTCATTGTTAATTTTCGTTTGTTTTACTTTTTACAATAGAATTATTAATAATTGTAGTACTATATAAATCTCAGCTAACCTTTCCCAACTTTGTGCTATCACACCCAAACCTATTGCCATGACCCTTATTAAAAATTTCAATTTCCAAAAAGATAATAATGGACCTCATTACAATTAGAAAATTATTATTTCAAAGAAAATAAATATCTAAAATGATATTAAAAAATTAAATAATGTTACTCTCTCTCTTGCAGTGATAATTCCCATTGCTCAACTCCAGGCTGCTCAAGAGGAGGCCCACGGTGACATATGCAACCGGCTTCTCATTCAACCCGAACCGAAGCAGACGCCGCCAGTGGCTGTGGGCGTGCAGAACGAGTCGGTGCAAGAACAGGTGCAGCTGAGAGACCTTCAGGTGACATGTCAATTGGATTAATTGATCATTATTAACATCAAAATACACAGTTCAGTCACATTAATGTGACTACCACCTGCTTTCGACGTCAACGTGAAATAACCAATCACAAAAAGGCAGGTGGCGGCACATTGCAGTGGAGTGTATATAAAGAATTCCACTTAATACCACTTAAATACCACTTAATTCCACACTCCACTTAAAATCAGAATATACAAGAGTGTATATTCTGGCTTTTTGACAGGTGGTCACATTAGTGTGACTGGACTGTGTATTATATGTGATATATAATCAATGTATAAAATATTAATCAATGAACCATCAATGATGATGGACCTATTCAACCAGTGCAAATATGTGTTGCATATTCTCCCTAATTAAGATGCTTTGGACCATCATAAATTTTACTCAAGAACAACTTACAGCAATGCTATATAAAAATGATTTTAAAAATAAATTAAGGCAGAAAATACTTATAAGAATTAAGGTAATGATCACTTTATACAAGACTTAATGCTGGAGGTGTTTGTGTATAATTTATGATGGTCAAAGATACCATGATTAGGAGAATATGCAGCAACTATAACATGTTTACTGGACTGCATAGTTACATAAACTTTGATAGTTTCATTGATTTAGAATAGCAGGCAATTTAATATTGGGGAATACAATAATAAAGAATTTGAATGAATATGTAGACATTATTAAAAATGCCCTTTCTTCCAAATTTTTGGTTTCTTTTTAAATCGCTTCTGACTCATTAACAAAGGGAATGCAACATTTAAAAATGTAAGTTTAATTTATTATTTCTTTCTTACAAAAAGACAATTAAAGTTACAAACATTGATTACAACATGTTTACTGGACCGAATAATTACATCATCTTTGTTGGATTTAATCATTTGGAATAATAGACAACTTAATAGTGGGAAATACATTAAAAAAAAAAAGAATAAGGATGAATATAGACATTATTAAAAATGTTATCCCTTCCAAATTTTTAGTTTCTTTTTATCGCTTCTGACTGATTAACAAAGGGAATGCATCATTAAAAAATGTAACCCTAATTTATTATTTTTGTCTTACAAAGAAATTTAAGATTGGAACAAATATTGACTCAATAAAAGAATTCTGCCAAATATTTAATTTTGGAATAATCAGAAATGTGTAACTGCCTTTAAGATCAAAGATTCGGCCGTCGGCGTGCAGAACGAGTCGGTGCAAGAACAGGTGCAGCTGAGAGATCTTCAGGTGGATTAATTCATCATTAGCAGCTAAATATTATATGTGATATATAATCAATGTATAAAATATTAATCAACGAACCATCAATGATGATGGAAACTATTCAGTCCAGTAAATATGTGTTGCATATTCTCCTAAGTAAGATGTCTGGGCCATCATAAATTTTACTCAAGAACAACTTACAGCAATTCTATATAAAAATAATTCAAAAAATAAATGAAAGCATTAAATATTTATATGATTTATCACTTTATGCAAAAACTTAATGCTCTACCAATTTGTTCTTGAGTAAAATTTATGATGGCCCAAGACATCTTGATTAGGAAATTATGCAACACGTATTTACTGGGCTGAATAGGTCCCTCATCATTGATGGTTCATTGATTTGGGATAGCAGCAACTTAATATTGGGGAAAACATTAAAAAAGAATAAGAATGAATGTGTAGACATTATTAAAAATTGTTATCATTTTCAAATTTTTGGTTTCTTTATATCAATTCTGACTGATTAACAAAGATAATGCATCATTTAAAAATGCAACCCTAATTTATTATTTAAATCTTACAAAGAAAATTGAGATAGGAACAAACATTGGTTCAATAAAAGAATTCAACTAAGTACTTATTTTTGGAATAATCAGAAATATTGGACTGTTTAAGATATATGATTCATTAATATTACACATAAAAACAGTGTTGAAAATTTTAAAAAAGTAAGAGAAATTATTTGTTAAAAAGAATTAATTTATTTGAAAAAAAAAAATAAATTATAAAATTTGAAATCCATTCACGAATTTCAATAACCCAAGAAATTTATGAAGCAATTGATCAAAAATTCAACAAAAACTGAAGTTCTGTACTTTAGAGTTCCATTTGTTTATTTGCTAGGAATTAAAGTTAGTCGATTAAATAAAATTAATCGACTAATTTAATTGCTCCTATTTTTACTCAGTTCGATTAACCCCAAAAAGACATTTAATAAGGCAAATCACATAAGAAAATCACGTTTATGAATATTGTGTATTAATGTCCAACTGATAAACTGATTTTGGTTTTGACACTACATGCACTAACATAAAAAAATATACGTTTTTTTAAATTTTATATATTATACTTTTGTACATTAATAATTTTATATTATTAGGTTTTTTAATAATTTCTAATTTTATAACTTTTTTAGGTTTTTAGTTCTATAGCATTTTTAAGAGAATGACAAAATAAATATATTTCTGTTATGTCAGTTTTTTTTTTTTTTTTTTGTAATAAAATGAAATCTTTCAATTTCTTGCCCTTTATGTATGTTGAACCTCAAATATATGATTGATTAATCCTGTATTTTTATCTCTTTATTTAATTGTTTAGTATATATAAAAATTATAATAATTAATGATTATACTTTTATAATATTCCTTACAATTATTTCAAATATATTTCAAATGACAAAAATATGACCAACCAATCATTCTTATGAACATAACCATAACACGCTATCACCAACTATAACCATAACCCTTATGTAACTAATCACTTTTACGAACACAAATAATAAGTTGATTCCTTTTAAAAAAATGCTACTGTCATCTACATTTAATTAAAATCTTACTGACAATTTCTTTGGTTTTTCAATGAAATTTCTACATTTCAAAAAGCACTTCTTTATCAATGAGGACTCAATAAAAGCATTGCATGCAATTAAAACTTGTTTCTGATATTCAAAATCCTTTTTTTCTCACAGGCTGAGCAGCAACAGCAGCCTCAAACGCGCACTCTCAGCTGGGAAGACACCGCCAGAAGCGAATACAGTCGTACAAGGTCTCTTAGCTTTGATCGGGGAACTTATGCTAATGGTAATTCATAAAATGATTATTATGTAGACTAGAACCGTAATTATACATTATACAATTTTGATATGTGTAATTTTTGGACTTGTATGCATATATTCAATAGGATAATTGAGTGGTACATTATTATATTCCATTTTACATATTCCAGTCTCAACTTCGTATATTAAGAGAGCTGACACCTTTTCTCATAAATTTATATTTGTTTAATTATAGTCCAGTCACATTAATGTGACCACTTGTCAAATTAATTAAGTGGACTTCTTTATATACACTCTACTGCAATGTGCTGCCACCTGCCTTTTTGTGATTGGTTATTTCACGTTGACGTCGAAAGTAGATGGTGGTCACATTAATGTGACTGGACTGTGTATATTTAACCAAAGAATTGTTTGAAAAATAAACTTCTATTAATCATTTGCCTTTAATTTATTTGTGGGTGATGTTAATATCGAAATACAATTTTTGTTTGAGTAACGTCTATATATACAAAGAAAAATAATAAAGATTTATGGAGTATCCAAAATCAGAAAATTTAGATGTAAACCCACAATCTGTGCTAAAAAAAAAAAACGTACTTGTGTTACAGAATTGAGTTGTTTTATGAATTTTTTCAAAAACATTTTTTTCTTACATAGATATATTATAACTGAAAATAGTAGCTTTTTGTGCGCTTTTTAAATTTTGTTCAATTTATTCAAATTGCTGAAAAGCTTTTTATTGAGTAACTCTTTTCGATGCTTAAATATTTAAATTGTCCAATATCATTAAATTTTTTCGTAATGCAGATCGAATTTCTTTGATATATCGTCAAATTTAAAACTATAAATATAAATTATTTAAAAATTATAATAAAAATATTAATATAAATTATTTCTAAATTTTAATTATAATAAATTATAAAATTTAGTAAACACATTTATTACATACCACATAATAAATGTGGTATATATAAGAAGATATATAATTTTTGTAGGGCTGACAACCCTACCCGAAATAAGAAAACATCTCCTGTCTCGAAATCTGCCAGTGAGGCAGAAGGCCTTGGCCCACCCTGGGGCTCTTGCGCCAAAGATGATGACGATAAGTAATTTTAGTTTTCTTTCTAACTTTTTTGCTGATTTTGAGATGGAAAAAAATGACATTGTGATGAACAAATATGCATTCTAATACAAAAATAATTTGAAAATTATAATATTATTATGAAATAATTAACGTATTTTTACATTAATTAGTTCGCATTCTTTCCTACACCCTTATTATTAAAATTATCAATATTTTATGATTTTTTAATATTTTCTACTTTATTAAAAATAAAATATTAAAATTTTAATCAAAGTCATTTTAATTTAGCTTTTGATGAATCTCTATACAAATAAAACCACGAAATAGTATAAAAAGAAACAATCACATCTTAACATATATTTTCTTGTATTAGCAGAAGAGGCCACAATTAAAGACAGCATTGGTTCTGTAAATAACATTCATGCAGCTTCCACTGAACGCTCGAAGAGACTCAAAAGTGCCTTGCAGAGCCCTAGGTAAAACTAAAGGTACGTCTAAAGGTAGGTAAAACTAAAAGATTAAATAGTTAAATTAATAACTCAAATATCAAACATTGTAATTTATAAACACATTTCTATGATTTTAACGATTTGATAAAAGACTATTCTTGTTTTTTAATTTATTTAAATTATTGATGCTCAAATTCATGTTACATAAATATACACTGCCGGAAAAAAAATCCCAATGCCAAGAAAAAAATTATTGTAGAGTAATGATGTCTGAACAATGCATTTGTCCAGTTAACATGTTTAATTGATTAAATTTTAAAGATCACAGGTTAATTTACGACCAAGAAAATGCTTTTCAAATGTAAAATGCTGTTACATTAATAGCCGGTGTAACCTCCAGAATTTTGAATGCAAGCTGCAAACCTGCATGCATTGTGTCATACAGGCGCCGAATGTCATTTTGTGGTATGGAGTTCCATGCTTGTTGTACTCGTTTTGACAATACTGGGACAGCAGTGCTGGCTGTGGATGAGGCTGGAGTTGTCGCCCAATGATATCCCATATGCTATGCTCACTGGACACAGATCTGGTGATCTCGTAGGCAAGGTAACATGGTGACACTCTGTACAGCAAGTTGCGTTAGAATAGCTTTGTGAGAGAGAGCGATATCCTGTTGGAACCCCCTTGAATGGTGTTCATGAATGGCAGCATACAGGTTGAATTACCAGACTGACATATACAAATTTGCAGTCAGTGTGTTTGGGATAACCACGAGTGCTCCCTACTATCATTGAAATCCCTCCCCAGACCATGACACACGCCAGACCATCAGGTGTAGGTCCAGTGTGTCTAGGCCGCAGACAGTCTGGCTGCAGGAGTTCCCCTGTCCTGCTTCTGACCAACACACCACCATCACTGGCACCAAGGCAGATCCGAAAACACAAAACAGATCTCACTCCATCCTCCAATGAGCTCTGTCTTGACACCACTGGTATCTCAAAAACAATGGTTTGAGTCAGTGGAATGCACGCTACAGGGTGCCTGGCTCGGAGCTGTCCTTGAAGTAACCAATTTCTAACAGTCGTTTTGTGTCACTGTGGTACCAACTGCAGTTCGAATTTCTATCGCAGACGTAGTACAATGCGTCACAGCTGTACGCCGAATACGGCGGTCTTCTTTCTCAGTTGTGGCATGTGGCCGCCCGGAACCCTCTCTTCTTACGGCATACCTTGACCACTGCTCCCAACAATCATGCACAGTGGGCACATTCCAGCCAAGAAAATCCATTTCCTCGTAGCCCTATTATACGCCATCTTTCAAAATCGGTGAACTGTTGATAATGGCTTCTTCGTCTTCTTCTTAAAGGCATTCTTGGCTAACATCAACTCAATGCGCCAAATTTGAAAGCTCAATAACGCTCACGAGCTTTACAGCACGCATTTAAAGCAAAACTGATTTGCATGTTCGAGAGGCGCTACTAGCGCTACACTTATGCGAAAAGCACGAAAATTACCAAACCCTACCAAATTTCATTTATCTAACACAAGTCTTTCTTGGTGTTGGGATTTTTTTCCGTCAGTGTATCAAACACTGTAATTTATAAACACATTTCTGCGACTTGAACTATTTAATAAAAGAGTATTCTTGCTTTTTAATTTATTTTAAATTATTGATGCTTAAATTCATGTTACGTAAATATATTTCAGTTGTGTCCTCCATTCTTAGAAAGTGTTTTTTTTCTCTTAAAATGTAGCAATATAGGTACTTAAATAATTAAAATGTAGAATATGTCTAAAACAATAATGTCATTTGGAACTGAAATAATAAATTAAAAATATTTTGAAAATTTGGCTTTTCATAAATATGTCACAAAAGCTTAAATATCAAAGTAATTCTATATGGTTATTTCCGTAAATATTAATGAAAATCTTTTTCAAAGGATTAGTATATATGTATATTTAAATTCCTACCTGCTAAAGTTCAAAATTAAAAATTATGTACAATACCTTAAAAATTGTATGATTGGAATATGCGATTATGCAATTAATTTATTTAATAAGTAGTTTATATTTTTATATCACTAGATAAAACTTTTGATTTTTTATACATTTTACTGCTGTTTAGATTTTATTTTTATTAATTCAATTATAATGCGAACATTTTTGTAAAAATAACTAAATATTAAATTCTTTAAAAAATTTTAAGTACAGAAGCTAATTCCCTTTTGAATTTTGGAAGTTATTTTTTGTTATTAAAATAAAACTGTGTTTTACACTTATCAAATTCATTCTTGTTTAGCATAAAAAATAAAGCAAAATAATTAAAGAAGATTCTAATAAATTAACTATTATTTCGAATAATAATGTCTAATTTTACATTTAATCAATAATTGGCATTACATTTTTCAAAAAATAAATGGAACCAAAATTCTAATCTTTTAAAAAAAAAAAAAGCTCATACTTTTTACATTTTCAGATCTAAAAAAGCTAGACACTTACTTTACTATATATATATATATATATATATATATATATATTTGCATTTATATATAAATAATCAGCAATTATGAAATTTGTTTATAAAAATGTTTAATTAATTTATATGGACTATTCTATTTAAGGTGAGGCCCATTTGCATGTTTCTTTTAGCTAGTATATAGAAAGAATGTATTTATAAATAATTAAGGGGGTGACTATAATTTAACTATTTAAACAGTGGATAAAATGTAATATACATAGATCAAATATATTTTCTAATTCAGATGATAGTTTGACTTTATTTAAAATTGGATTTGGGTTTTTTTGGACCCAAAGATGTAATTATAAAGAAAAAGTTTTTTTAACAAATTAAATAACTATGAAAAAAGCGCTCCATTATCACTAATATAGAATTTTCTGGAAGATTTATTGAAATTAAATGCTGGTTACATGAGCAATTGTATATTGAAGATTGCAGGTTCATAAACAGGGTGTCATTCTTTTGAAATTACATCTATAATATTTGAATAGTTAAGAAAAATCTTGGGATGTTGTATGAGCTACAAACATAGAAATCATTTAGCATTTGTTTATTGATTCATATTTATTAAAAAGGTAAACAATTTTTTCATCTCTGTGTTAATTTGTTTGTGGTATGAAAAAGATCCACTAACTTAGTGTGAAATCTCTGTTGACTATTGACTCCAACTCATTGAGTAAACATTTCACCAGCTCGTGTTCTATCACCAATCGATGCGGAACGCTCATGGCATGATTCACTGTCAATCTGAGGGACGACCTGCTGAGGTCGCACAGACATTCTAATTTCCTGAGTCTGATTA